>VUQR01036064.1:108728-131023 GCA_015108515.1 Hemichromis elongatus
CATTAGTACCCTTTTAGGGAAGAGGAGAATGCAAGTGCTGCGAGATTGGCAGCTCCTGGGCCACATATGCCATCCTGACCAGGATCCTATTATGTGGTTTGGTTCAAATCAGATTTGTGTTTCAATATGAGTAATGAGGATCTGTTTACATGTCATGTAGGGGTTTTACTGTGTAGGTATGCTTTACTTTTATTTGCATGGTATGGTTCTGAGGAAATAAGACATCAAAGCTTGCTTGCTTGTCAGAAATCACTGACAGATGAAAGACATTTTTAGCAAGCAAATTGCTCAAGGAGACGGTTTAAGAGCCCTGTCATCAGACATGTTATTTTTTGGTTTGATGTGACACTATTTAGCAATGCTTTGAATACACATCATGATATTTTTCTGTTCATCCACAAGTATTTTTTTTTTGTTTTCTTGGAAAGACATGTAATATGATGTGTGTGAAGCTGAATGATAGCAGAGGCCAATACTGGAAATCGCGGCTATATTTGAATTAACTGAAAATCCAAAAATCCAATATTAGCTGGACTCAGATAGCATACAATTTTTTACAGCATTAATGTTACCTAATGTGCGCTTTACACACTACCTGGAGTCTGACCAACAAAAACCAGCAGTATTTTACAGCATTTGCCTGATTTAGTCATTTCAGAGGTTTAGGCATTTTATTAGCTCAGTTTATTACCTGGAGGTGTCTTTCTGATCCGAGCACAAGAATCCCTTTTATCTACAGCACTGGGCACTCAATTTAAAAATATTTAGTTCCATCCTCAGCATAAGATTCTCTGTTAGCAAATTTAGCAAATTGTTAGCAAATTTTTTTTTAATAAGAAATATTACTTTGGTATGCATGTTGCGTGCTATTTGTGTCTCGTAGATCAAGGATGTCAAACATAAGGCCCGGGGGGTCAGAATCAGCCCGGCATAGACACCAATCTGGCCCTCTGGATGGTTTAGGAAAATTTGAAGGAGGGCACAAATTTTGGACTTTTTAATGTGAAGACCTCTTTACAACCATTCCTACTTCAACAAGATAATTAGGTTACAGATAAACAATTACATGCTAGAAAAGCTGATTCTTCATTATCTACTCTAGAAACTGCTGACAGATTTCATTCATGTACTGCAGCAGCACTTCTTTATCATTTAGAAAAACGGAGATGTGCTGTTGAAATTGCACTTCTTTTTCTTTTACTATAATAACCCAGGGATTAAATGAAGAACAACTGGCTTCTATACTGTTAAGCAGCAACATGTTGACATCAGTGATTACTCAGGTTTTTGCAATGATTTCTGTATCTACAACATGTGTGGAAATTACCCTGTTTCTTACTGGACATTGTTTCTTTCAACAAATACACAATTCTTTTTAATCAACTGTTTAGATCACAAAAATGTCACATAAAAAGTAAAACACACAAAACACTCACACACCCACACATCAGTATTTACATGCCTGTTACTCATCAAGCAAATATTTCAATGTGTTTGTTTGCTTATTTGTCTACCTTATTAGAAAAGATAAAGAAAGGCTTGTTATTATAGTTTTACTTTAATTACACAATAAATAATATTTTTTTGTCTTTTTTACACAGGACCTTAGTAGAGATTGCCTTTCGGTTTAATTCGTTAATTTTTCTATAATGGTGAAATAAAATATATTAATGGAAATACTTCCTTAAATGCTGCCATAAAGTCTTTGTGCTTCTGCATTAAGCCCAGTTGTGTCTGCAGTAATGCTGCCATAAAGCCTGTGTAATGTAGTGGCTCGTCATTACTGTAACTTGTTAATGAGTTTTAAATGCTGCCTCTTGGTAAACACCACAAAAAATAAAAAGTTATCTGTTTTTACGTAAACACCACCAGAACAGAACTTTGTTTTCTCATTCTACAGTTTGTACATCCTCGGTTCCTCTCCTCATGTCTTGCTCCTTCCCACTTGAGGTGAGAGAAGGCGAGGTAATGGTTATTTAATGAAATGAGACATCCTTGCTTTGTAGCCTAATTTTAAAGTGATGTCAATTAAATGTGACACATGCTACAGCTGGATCATAAATTGTTTTCTTATAGCCTTCTGCTGCTGTGAAATGTTTATGATCTTAGATGCAACAGTTTTCTTGACTTCTTTATATTTAAAGCAATTTTTCATTAAGCTTATAATGTGGCAAAATGTGACAAGCGCGTGAATAAAGGCCCATGGACTCAAGTGTGCCACACTTCTTTTACACACTGTAGGTAAAACACCTTCAGACAGACTACGCCTGTCCATCCTTGGTTTTACTTCCCGTGGTCATCTCTTCTCCTTCCTCTTGGTAATTGTACGAATTAATACATCTTTCAGCATGTCGCACTGTCTATGATTTCCAGGTCACAGGCAGGAGGATAGAGGACAGAGGATACAAGGAGGTGCAATTTAGAGAGTTTATTGACCAATTATTGTGCCGCCCATGTTTTTTGGTTGTGCCCTGTAGCCAGTGATAATGATTGGCTTTAAATCACATGCTCATTTGTCTTATTGATGCCTCATGTGGGTGAATATGACTGGTTGTTTTGTATTTTTTCTGCTCTTTCTTACTTAAGATGTTGGCTGTAATATGACCCCAATGCAGGCCACAGGCCAAACTACAACATCTTATTGCATTATCTACAGAGTTATATATTAGAGTGTATATATTATTTTAGTATTCAAACACATAAAACAGATGCAAATAGAGAATAGTTAAATTTCACAAGCTGATGCCACAGAAAAAACATTTATCTTTGTGTTTTTTGAGCTATATTTGAACCATTTGTTCCTGCTTAGCGAGGCCACTGTTTTGTGCTTTAGCATCAGTGTTAAGATGAATGTCAAAGTCAAACAACCGCATGAATACTAGTACCCAAGGCTTCCCAGGAGAACATGGTTTTATAACAAGATAATGTTATGCTTTCTGGCGATCAACAGTTACATCTGACTGCTGTAAAAAGCACTGTATGTACCAGTAAAGCAAAAACTACTTTATTCAGTACAGTGAGTACTTGCAGATGTAGTGAACTTCGTAGCAAAGAGTTGCTTTCCTTATATATGTCAGCTAAGGGGGAAAACTGCTATTTACACTTATCTGACACTTTCTTTTTTTCCCATCAGAAATATCACAAATTTTTCTTTGTGGCACCAATTCAACTAAGTGCTGGAAACAGTCTCATAGATTTTGTTTTATACTGTCAAGTCAAGTCAAGTGGCTTTTATTGTCATTTCAACCATGTACATTGGTACAGTACAGAGTAAAACGAGACAACCACCCTCTGAGATCCTGGTGCTATATATGACATATAACAGACAAACATAGGACTACGTAACATGTAATGTGCAAAAATTAAAGAATTGCTTTCTCCTCACCTCAAGTCTCATGTTCTGAACTAACATCAGTGCTCTAAAACAGGAAAATGTGCATAAACATGGTTATTTAGTCCCAATATTGTTGCAGTTACTCGTTGTCAGCAAATTAGCTATGCAACTCTTCCATCTCAAAGCTAACTAAAAATGAGCTGGCAAACAGCAATAGCTGGTTATAACCTAACATTATGCCAGTTAACATCACACTTTCCTTTTGATAAAAGCTGAAAGTTTATTCAACTTGTCAGAATCCAACTAAGTTAAATCTACTTCAAAGGCAGTTTCACTAACCCGGGCAAAAAGTGGTTAACTCAGCAGCAAACAGTGGCAAGAACAATGGTCTTACTGACAGAAAAGTTCAGCATATCCTCAACAACTCACCTTAGCATCTCTATCATCAGACAGAAGTGAGCTTCTCTGAGTCATTGACCTGTCTTGCACTCCTTTCCCAACATTTAACAGCTTCTTCCAGACACAGTTAATAAATGTTGGCGCTTCTAACTCGTCATTGACAGCTGAGGTAAAGAGTGCACTGACAGAAACAAAAAACACATTAGCTAGCTGTGGCCATTATAAGTTTAATTTAATGATTTTGATTTCTCTTAGCTGGTTAAAACATATTTGTCCTACAGTTTCCATGGTAACTAGGATTATTCACCTGAATCTGAAAGTGTTAGAAACTACTGACATACAGTGTTTGAAAATTTTACACACTGCAAAAATAAAAATTTTTTTCCCATTTTGATGCTCAGTTTAAACTTTAGCAGGTCATCTTGATTGTGTGTACATACTTTAATGCACCAAGATGCTTATGTGTGGTTGGCTGATTAGATTCTTGCAAGCAGTTGAACTGATGTATCCAATTAAGTGGACTTTGTACATCCACCTATGCAAGCCCAACATAGTTTTTGTATTACATTCATTGTTTTATTGAATATTGCTTTTTCATTTCAAATGCAGCACTAACTTCTGAATAGTTCTAATCCACTGGTTCAAATTAAATTAGCCACTTAATCACCTCAGTTTGCTGGTTGATTTAGTGGTTGGTCTATTATTAATTAGGCAAAGAATTGGATACTTATCTCACCTACACCTCATGAAATTATGAGCAAATTCACATGCTAAGCATACATAAAGAAAACAGTGCAGGTTATAACTGTTGAGGTGTTTTTTTGTTACATTTTTGGTAAAACACATTTCAGTAATCAGTTATAAACATACACACATAAACAGAGTACCAGAGGGGAGACCGGCTTACAAAAATGCTCTAGTTCCAGGTCTCCGGATGCCTTTAGCCTGTGGATAAATTAGCCTGCCCTGGAGACAGTGTGGTTTGGGCTTATCTCCAGCCTCCTCCAAATTGAGGTGGGAGTTAGTAGCAGCCAGAGGTATAAAGGAGATTTAGCCTATCCGACAGGGCATTAATCTCCGTGCCTTCTCAGCATCCTGCAAGTTTCCAAGCCCCTGTATCCCTCCGGCCACGTAAAGACTTGATGTCACCATGCATCCTATCAGCACTTCATTGCACAGTGAGTTCATAAGTATATGGCTTTAGGGTCTGTCTCTGGTAGAGCTTGTAAGAGAATAATAAGAGTGGAGCCTTAATTGCTCAGAGAGAGGCTCAGCTATCATGTAGCTGTTTGTGTTCTGATCGCTGCTGATGTCTAATTAAACATATTTTTCTTTTTTATGACAATTTCTGTGACTGTATGTCTCTAAAGAGCACTGATGATGTTCTTAGTAATTACAGGTTGTTTAGTTGCTCAGACTTCTCTAATGAAAGAGCCCTTTTGGAGTTGATTAACATAAATGGGTTTTTATTCAATAACTATTAAACTTACAGGCTCAAAGCTCTGTTGTAAATAAACACCTTCCTGTGACATAGAGAATAAGCCAATAAAGAGAGGGTAGCACTTACATGTTTTCATAACGTGTGCGCTTTTTTCTGCTGTTCCCAGAAAGGTCTCATTGTTTGTCACCTGCAAGTGTATATATAATCTGTTCTCACTGTTTGCTCTTATAAGACTGTCCGTATCATTTCAGCTTTGTGCTTTCATTCTTCCTTTTCTTTTTTCCATTGTATTCCTTTCTTGTTTCTACTACTGCTTTTAGTTTAACTGGAAGTTTCATCAAACATACCTTCTGCTGTGTCTGTACATATTTGCAATAGATCTAGGCTGCTAGGAGCTTCCCATGATGCACTGAGTGTTTCTTTTTCACTCAGTGTGTGTTTACATACCTCTTTGCATTTAATTATTAGTTATTCTTAAACTCTGACTCTTTTTACACAGTTTATCGTTGTCCTGAACACTAAATACTTCCAGTCCCTGAGTCTAGTTCTGTTGGAGATTTCTCCCTGTTAAGAGGAAGGTTTTCTTCCCTACTGTTACCAAAGCACTTGCTTATCTTCACTCACTGACCACTTCATTAGGAAAAGCTATTCAACTGCTTCTTAACACAAATATCGAATTAGCCAATCGCATGGTAGCAACTCAGTGTATTTAGGCATCTTGACATAGAAAATATCATGTGCAGTTCTTTGGGGTTCCAGACATCAAAGGAGAATGGACAGACTATTTGAGCTAATAGGAAGCCAAAAGAAACTCAAATACCCACGTTTTACAACTAAGGTATAGAGAAGAGTATCTCTGAAGGTACACCATGTTGAAACTTGAAGCAGATGAGCTACAGTGGCAGAAAAGCAAAGTAGGTGCCACTCCTGTTTGCTAAGAACAAAAAACTGTACCTACAATTCACAGACTTGCCAGAATTGAACAAATTACACACAAATTAAAGCAGGAAAATAGGGTCCATCTTGGTACTAGCAAGGTGAGTGTATGTCCCTCTAGACTGGTAACTGCAACAGCTCATGTGCTTAGCTTTATCATGGCTGACAGAGACTAACATAATGTCCTGTAATATCAATTACCAAAGGTATGACCATATTAAATAGATGTTTTGAGGCAAAATTATTAACGTTCAGTTGTTTTTAGCACATCATGGCAATATAACCTTCTTTTGAAGTTTCAGTACATTAATGCAAACTTTCAGTCAAACAGGAAAAACCATCAAAGCATGGCCTGGCTGGTTTCTTTATGTTGAATTTTCTGATTTTAGTTTAGGATCCTGATCATTGTTGGACTTTGGTTTATATTTTATTGCTTGAATTGATAATCCTGCTTCCTCTGTGTTTCTGTGTTAGGTGTTTTTCTAATTGAGTTACTTTCTGTTTTACTTTGGTAGTCTTTTCTCCCTTGTGTGCATTTAATTTTACTTCCTTTATCTTGTTTTCCCTTGATTGTTCACACCTGTTTGTTTACCCACCTGTTCCACATTCTCCTAATCAGCCTCATGGGTTTCACTTCTCCTCTGATCTTTTGTGACGACATCTTTTATCCTGCCTTGTGTTGTGCTGGCTAGTTGATTCTGTTAACTATCCCTGCATGGTACCAGCCAGTGTTGGATTTTGTTGTTAACTTTGTGGACTTTGCGCTTGCCAAAATAAAGGTCAACTATTTGTTCCGTCTGCCTACCTGAGAGTCTACATTTAGGTCCCTGCTTGCACAACGTGACAGAGTGAAAGTGTAGGAACTGAAAGTGTGGTATTATGTGCCCTTCTGTGTGTCCTACTTCTGTCCGCATGTATTGTGATGAAACACTAATGATAAAAACCCATCCTGTTACTTAACAGCTTCCTGGTGGCAGCTCCCACAAGCCCATTTATAAGTACATGGGTCAAAACTGTGACTCACCGCTGGATTGTAGGAGCTGGTTGTTCATTCATGATACAATACCAAACTCACACATCTACTCATCAGTGTTAGCAGAGACACTGACTCACAATTGAAAGATTCGTTTATTTTGGCTCATGACTGCGTTAACATCAGCACGAGAACCACATCAGTTTTACATTTGCTTGTCTTTAATAAGACTCCAACAGATCCAAAAAGCTTTAGAGCTCTACTTGATTTGTTTGCATTAAGTATTACGACATTGCCGATTATTCCTAATTGTGGTTTATTGGGAGTTATGCAATGTGCAAACTCTGAGCAGGAGGAAGCATACCAAATACCATCCCTGCAGACATCATGTGTTTGTGTGCTTGCACTAATAGCTAGCGTAGGTGTAGCGCTGGTACAAGTCGTGGGTGGATTCATTATCTTTTCAGGTATTCCATCCGTACATGCATCCTGTTCTCCTGGGTGTGATATCTTTTGAATACCTTGAGAAAATTTCTTCAAATTTGGTGCAAATGTTGGACCAGGTCAAAAGTCATCTTCTCCTCATATCATTCTAAATATGATGGCTTGAGAGACTTGCATTATCAAGGACAATAATACAGCTTGATCTTTGAAGTTGTTGAGAAAATCTGGGACTGGGAGGCTAAGCCGACATCGATGTGGTGACAAAGTCTGGTTGACAGGTGTAGGCAGGAGACAACAAACCAGTGCGTTCTCATGCTGAGGTGTCACATAATCCTGCTTTGCAAAATGCCACCATTAAGTGCAACATTTCTTTTGGCATCAGTGGCTTAATGCTGTGTCCCTGGCAGCTTTGGTCGCTAAGAGATGACAACCCAATTTTAAAGTGCTGCAAAGTCTGCCTAAGGAAATTGGAGGGGTTTCAGTAACATCAGTTGCAGATTTATCTGCCAGCAGACCTTGGTTTTGTGCCATTAGGAACTTCAATGATGGTACTTAGTTTAGCTTCTTTTGACTCTTTGTTTTGTTTCATTTACACCCTCATTTTACTTTCATCTGCTGGGTTGTTTTAGGAGCTTAAACTTACTTAGAGTTAGGAAAAGATCATCACTTGGGTCATGATGTGCTCGACAAGCCAACTGAGATTCTAATGTATTGCCCGCACTACCCAGCACCATAAATACTAGTCCGTAAAGTAATTTATTCTTATTTTATTAGTATATAATGTCAATCACCAGTTGATTCTGAGATTTTAAAACACCACATTCCTTTAACTGGGGCTATAATCCCAACAGATGGCGTGTAAACCAACACGGTTGGCCAATACTTTTATGTAGAAAGTGGCACGCAATTTAGCAACATTTGTTCCCCATCAGATTATTGTTTTGAACTTACCGGTGACTCGTGAAACCAGTGAATCATTCAAGACCAAGATTCAAGATTTCGTCATTGGTGGGGATAGTGTTAAAGTGCAGATAATTTAACAACCTTTGTAATGCAAATGACACCCCTTAACTGTTTGAAAGAGTACAAAAATAATATAGAAAAACACAAAAATACGTGCATGTTTGACACAACTTGGTTTTATCTGGCTTATTGCCAGTTATCACGCCACCCTGTAGCTCCTGCTAGCTAAATTCCTTCACAGCCTTTCAGCAGACTTTTATAACGTGAGTCTAGACAGGCACGGACATAAAATGCAACTCGATTGGCAGCCGGAGGCATACAGCCGCATGGCAGTAATTCTAGTTATTCATCTTTTTCTGGCAAATGTATCCCTGTACCTCTTTGCCCATCTGTTTGATTTGGACATGGGCTGCATCTCTGGTTATGAATTGCTGTACTACCGAATGAGCCTTACCTGTGACAGAATGAGCGGCATTTGATAAACAGCTGCATTTAGATTCAAGATCACGTCCTCCGCTGTGTCCTCCGTTGGGTGATTCATGCTGACTCCTCCACCTCTGCTCACGATGTAAATCGGCAGAGCAGCTGGAGCGGCCTGATCACACAGAACCTTCTGCTGCTAACCTGTTATTACCCCATCTTCCTGCCACTGTAACAGCGCTGATGATAGTACCGCTGCACACCTGTTAGAGCCTCTTTTGTGGCTTCTCACAATGTCTTTGTTACTATTCTGAGACTAATTCTGAAACAGAGAGCATAATAGGAGTCAGTGCCAAAGGGTATCAGATTCAAGCAGAGTAGGAGATGATCGCATTAAAGAGAAACTCTTTAGTTCGTACTCTGGCGGTGTGCTCCCTGGGATTTTATTTCTTTAAATCTGAACCAAAAATTCTTAAACTTGAAGCTGAAGCTATCAGGGAGCTGGGTCTGTGACCCAAGATTTAGATTTTATTTTGTACTTTTGATTTTCTTATGTTAGAATGCCATAATATTAAGTTCTTGTGGTATTATTTATTTTTTATATATTTTTCTAGGTTTTGTTTCATCCATGTCTCTGTGATTTATGAGTCTTTTCCCTGTCCTCTATATAGTTTGTCTTGTCCTATGTGTTTTACTTTCTGTTATGCCAATGCTTTAGTCTCTCCCTGGGTTTCATGTTTGCATTTTACAGGTTCTAAATGTCAAGCTTGTGTTGTCAAGTCGACTTTCCATGCTGTTTCCTGTTTTATTGTGATAGTCCATGTCCTGTGTGCAGTGTGTCTGGTTTGCTTCCCCTTGTCTCGTTAGGTCTGATTTGTCCCAGCTGTGTTCCCACCTTTTCCCCATTCTCTCATTACCCTATGGTGTATTTAAGTCCTCTGTCCTCCTCTGTTTGTCTGGTTACGTGTTTCTGTGAGTTTTGGCTCTTCATGTCTCGGGTTTTTCCATCAAGCTCAGCTTCATCTTCTGTTTATCCCACCTCAGAGTTTTTCATTGTCATGTTCCTGTCATAGTTTTCATGTTTTAGTTTTGCCCAGTTTAGGATTCAGGTTAGTTTTTCTCCAGTTTGTCTTGACTTATTTTTTGTTTTGACATCAGCCCAAATAAACAGCTCGCTGTCTTTTATATTTTGTTTTTCTTCCATATGTATTTTTTTTCTATATTGTTACCTGTATAAATTGACTTCTTTGTGTCTTCGTTCTCTATTTTATATTCCCCTTGCTATAAGAGCTGTGTAATACCCAAGTTTCTCATTTGTGGGATAATAAAGGCTTATTCTGTGTTTTTGGTCCACACCTCAAACACACCGGCGATCCCCGCCGTGACAGAACCAGCATTTAGCAGTCTCATAAAAGTGTTTTTGTACCGTGTAATATTTAATTCCAGGTATTTGGTGGTGTATTATATAAACAGAGGTAAAATATTTTTAATTAATACACATAAGTGCTTGCATGCTTGTCTTTGAGCCAGGTCCTCTGGCCCCTCCTCAACAGTGATGGAGCTCTAAGGGTGCATTTTATTCCCTGACCCACACCAACCTGCTGTTTTCCTCTTATAATGCTAATAACTATCATTAAGGTAGATATTGCAGCAATATTTTCTGAACTAAGTTGAATTCAATGGACCTTTGAGGGCACAATCTGTGTTACCCTGTTTGTCAGAAAACATATGCTCAAGTGAACAAAACCTTTATTTACAAAACAAAGACAGCAAACTGTCAAAGAAATCCCAGCAAACACATGAACAACACATGAAATAAATTATTTAAATTATATCATGACCCGTAAAGGCTGAACTTACTTTGCAAGCATCTTGGTTCAGCAGGAGATTTTTGTTGCTGTTCTAGGGTCACATTGTCCTGTACGTTACAAGCAAAGTGATAGTTTTGCCAGGAGGAAAAATGCTCATGAATGAAGATGCCATCTAAAAGGCCAATGTTTAGAGCAGGGGTCTCCAACTTCAGGCCTCGAGGGCCGGTGTCCTGCAGGTTTTAGATCTCACCCTAAGTCAACACACTAGAATCACATGATTAGTTCATTACCAGGCCTCTGGAGAACTTCAAGACATGTTGAGGAGATAATTTAGCCATTTGAATCAGCTATGTTGGATAAAGGACACATCTAAAACCTGCAGGACACCAGCCCTTGAGGCCTGGGTTTGGAGACCCCCTTGTTTAGAGCAAAGAGGTCACAGCTGAAGAATATTCACAGCCAAAGTAAAAGCTTTCCCTTACTTTGGAGGTGAATGGTGTCTGTTACGGGTTTGTGTTGCAAATTTTTCCGGTTTCACAACCACTCATAGAGAAGTTGGAAACTGTTTGTGGACAAATTGTTTTGGACAAATTTGTAGAGGGTATAGAAGCCATGGCAGATGTTTGACTTGAAACAACAATCATAATCTCAAAATTTCAACTTTTTTCTTAAAATGAACACGAATATTTTTTTTCAGCTGTAATCTGGAGAGGTATTGCTGATGATCGCCACTGAATGTTAACGAGGACTTCATACTTCATGTTTTGTCAGTCTGTCTATTTTCCTTGAGTATCCTCTGAAAACACAACAAGTATAAGATTTATTCTTCAGGATGTTTCACATTAACACTCTTAGGGTCAAAGGTTCCACTGCTGGTGTAAATATTAATCCACGTCACGGTTATTTATGAGATGGATGTTTCTGTCAAGACACATCAACAGAAGGAGGAAGACTAATGAGAGAGGATTCCTTTACTTTTATCCACAGGGAAAAACATCTATTTATAGTCACCTACATCAATATATTTCCCTCTATGCAGCCTCCTTCTGATGCTTCATAAAACAAGCTTCACAGGCCTTCCTTTCTGATCAGAGATCGCTTTTGATATTTAAATAAGGTATTAAGTAAACAAAAGATATGTAGGGTGTTTTCTTTTAAAAAATTAAGCCAAAACTTTTAACCTTGACAGCACAGAAAAATCATCAGCAGAGGAAGAAAAATATTCAGCCAAAGCTTAAATCACTCAAATACGCTAAGTAGGAGTTTATGTCCTTCAATTAAAAGCTTAACATCCTCCATACCCAGACAGCAGAGCAGAGTCGAGTTTTAGCTGATGTTCCTGTGTGTGGGTGGGTTTATAGTCACTCCATGAAGATGATCTATCACTTCAGCTGAATTGAATTATTGAAAATTAGCTGCTGCTTTGTATTGGTGCCTTTCATGCCTTCTTGTGTTTAAAGCTGCTATAGATAATTTGCCAAAACTCTTTCACACCATCAGTTTAATATCTGAATTATACTATTTCCTACCGTATGCACTACAGAGAGGACTACAAGTCTGATCGGAAAGCCGCGCATTATTTTAATGGAGGCACCGAAAGCTATAAAAAATGCCTGTTAGGATATAATGGGTGGTGGCATTACATAACTGTCTGCCTACTTACCCCTCTAACTGCAATTTTTCTTATAATAGAAGCACCCCCCTCCGCCATTAATGAGTTAACCTTTGACCTTTTGTATCCAAAGCCCCGTAGAAAATTGTGCCAGTATGAAGCAGAGCAGTCTATGCAAAGGGATTTCTTCAGCTGTGAGGGAAATGAGATAAATACCAGCTGTCATGGTCCTTTTATATAAAGCAACAGTGTCAACCTTCCCAGTTCTTAAACAACCAATTGTTACAACAAATATTAGATTTCATAATAACTTTGCAGTATTGTGCTGTACTGTATATACGCTATTAGTATGTATTAGTTTTGATCACTATTCAAGTGTTGGCACTGCACAGTACACAGAATGCTGCTGTATTTTTTATTTTTTTGATGGATTGTATTCATGAAGATAAGGTGAGGTCTGTTTCCTTGTTACTTCATGACAAATGAAGCAAACATAATAATATGAAGCTGATTCAAATTGATGAATGTATATTTTACAGCATCTTACTGTAAAGTGAGGGAGGCTAATATTAGGGTAAAAATAAAATAAACCTAAAATAAATCAGAAAGTGGCCAAATCATCAACCAGGTAAAAAGAAGTAATTTACTGGCAACTGAAGTGCATCATGACAGAAATATTTTCATCGATAAGGAAAACCACTTCAACATCTGTTCAAGTCATGAATACTCTCAATCCTTATCAAAGTCTTTGATTAAGAGATGCCTTTTTGAAATGCAGAGGGGTTCTCAGTGGAGGAAATACAGCCTTCTTTGGAGTCCACTAATCCTAGACTTCATACTGACATTGAATGCTAAGGATTTCCATCCATTTTCTTTAGCTGTCATGGAACAAGAAGTGAGGTACACCCTGGACAGTTCATCAATCTATTGCAGGGCTACCAGAGAATAGCCAGTTTACAATCATCAATTAAGCTAACATGCATGTTTTTGGACTGTAAGTGGAAGCTGGAGCACTTGGCACAGATGTACACTCCACATAGCCCCAGCGATCCAAAGGACTCAGACCTGGAACCTTCTTGCTGTGAAATGACGATGCTAACCGCTTCACCTCTATTCCACCCCAAAACAATCACATTTAACTGTGTTAGTTTGTTGCTTTTGAGTCTCTAAAAATTGGGGACCATGTATGAAAATGGCAATGCAATAATTGGGTCAACCTTTGAATTAAAGCTGAAAGTCTGCACTTTAATCACATGTCAGTTTAATCAGAAATCCACTGTGATAGTGTACAGGAGCAAAATTACCAAAGACGTTTGCTCAAATACTTATGGACCTGACTGCTTGCTTCTTGTTGTATTGCAAATAAGGTGTTTTTTTTTATGCAACATGGTTTGCTCAGATGACTCATGGGTGGACAGGGAGAGACTAAAATCTGACAAAGTGACAATAGTGAAAATACGGTATTACACGGTAAAATTGGGCAGAACATTTTCAAAGCAATTTGTTGCATTGTGTTTATTAAATGGAGATTTCATTGCCAGTTCTGAGGCTTTTTGTAATAAGCCTCAGTACGCCTAACGCAGAGCCTCAGCACTAGCAATTATTCGCTCACAAGGGACCAATATTAGGAAAGGTATGCGTTGTGCTAGTTCAACAAGAAGCTTTCATCTATATTTTTCAAGGTCCATGTTGACAATATGAAACTGTGACGGATAATTCACCCCAAATAATGACTAATCCTGCAGGTGCACCGTTGACGTTGGCCACAAGGCCTGTCCAATCTCCTCCAAAGTCTTCATAGTGCACTGGTGTTAAATACCCAGCACAAATAAGTATTCAGGAAATAGCAAAGCTTTAATTACATGCATCAGCACATGGAGCAATTAGGCATTGCTAACTAAAGCTACAACTCTACTCTAAATGTGGGTTTAGCATACAGAGAGTGGGCAGCTTTCATTGCCAAGGAAACTAATGCAACAACCCCCTTTTGTCTGATTCTATCTAATATTATGGATCAAAAGGAAGTTGCGCTGCGTGTCACGCTGCACGAGAGATCAAAATGTTCCCTTGATGTTTTACCTTCAAACGAAAGTAATATGAGGAAGCGGGACCCATCTTTCTTACAGGCCTTTTCTTTTCTTAAAAATGTTAAGGGCACGAATCTTCTATCTCTCACTTGAGTGGCTATCTATTATTTCTTATTAGAGCAGTGATTCAAGGCCTACCTTAGACTCAAATATCAGGTGTTTGGATACAGGGCCTCTATTTTCTTACCATTTGATTCACTGTTGCTACTATTACTGCTACTATTCATGCTGTTCATCACTCTGAACAAGTCAGTCATTTTATCCCGAGTATTCATCCCATTTTAAATGCAGACAGTGCTGTTTGAGTTTTACTCCTGGAAAATAAGAAGCTGCTTTTATTTTAGCCTCAACAGAAACACTAAAAAGCCACAGGTTTGCGTCAGCCAGCACTGTGTGCCAGTTAATACTGTGCGTATGACCTCTATCCATTATGTATGAGAAGCACTTAGCAATGTGACTGTCATCATTCAAAGGCTTCAGAGTTTTTCTTCTGCTTTATTTACTCCAGCAAGTTTAATTTGGCCACTTGAGTGTTACAAGTCGACGTAGAAACAGTATAGATGTAAATTCTATACTTATTGATCTTGCATATAAAGAAAGTGTGTCCTGTTGTATGTATGTGTTGTAGTTGCGACACAGTTTTGAAAAGTTTTACAAAAACTTGTTTAACATATCAATAAACCCACATTTCCTGCGGTACCTTTTCTTTCCAAAGATAATTTCTCAAAATATGCAGTCATGTCAAAGAGAGCCTTCACTCTGCAGTGGAAAACAAAAACTGAAAATCAACACTCTGTTATGCAATAGCTTGTAGAACAACTTCATTAAGCAATTCTTCCCTGCACTACTTTCAGTTTCTCACACTGTTGTGAAGGCATTTTGCCAACTCTTCTTCACAGCACTGTTTTGGTTTGCAGGAATTCATTTATGCACAGCTCTCTTAAGGTCCAGACCACAACATTTCAATCTGGCTGTGCTCTGGACTATGACTGGGTCACTGCTACACCTTGTTTCTTTTCTTTTTCAGACATTCTGTTTTATATTTGCTGCTGTGTTTGGGTTCATTGTCTTGTTTTATGTCCTAGATTCAGCCAAGCTTTAGCTGTTGGACAGAGGGCTCAACATCTGACTGGAGTTCATGGTCTGCTCCATGACTGCAAGCTGCCTAGGTCCAATCAAACCCAGAACAAGCCCAAATCATTATCCCTCCATTACTGTGTCTGGCAGGTAATACAAAGAGTTTGTACTGATATGCATCTGTTTTTTGACACATAAGGTACTGTGCTCTCCTTAATTTTAGATATCTCCTTTTTGGTCTTGTGTGTCCAAAGGATATTGCACCAGAGGTGTTGTGGATTGTTCAGATGCAGCTTAACATTAAACATGCTAACCATGGACTGTATGGTTTGCAATGTCGTTCTTGGGATTTCTCTGAGCACTGTATGGCGTGACCTTGGTGTGAGTTTGCTGGGATGTCCACTCTTGGGAAAATTGGGAGCTGTCTTGAATGTTTTCCACTTGTGAATAATCTTTTTTGCTGTAGAATAATGGACTTGAAATTGTTTGGAAATTATGACCCTTCATGGACTGATGGGCATTAACAGCTGCTTCGCTAAGATCCTCGCTGAGGTCTTTCATCCTTAGAATTGTATTAACACACACCTGAACGCTCCAGACCATCAAATAACTAGAATTGCTGCTTTTATGTACTTTATTTTTCCACAGGACTTTCTAAAGTCCTCTTAAAACTTTCTCACACACACACACACACACAAACATGACTATAAAAAGGAAACTTACATTATTTCATTTTTGTTCACTATCCCCTTTAAGGTTGTTTCCTTGTGCATCTCTGCAGTACATTTGCTATATATGCATTCTGGCTCCTTAAACAATAGATCTGGAGTGTGTCATAGTCTGAATCTGTCAAATTATGTATGCCCATATAACAATGGCTCTGCAGTTCACTTGCTCCCAGTCCTTTTGATTCCCCATCAATTTACATTAAAATTGAATACCTTGTCAGACATGGCCACTAGACATTTCTCCTGTGAAAACTGCTGAGAACCACAGACACTCATAGACACGAAAGTTAGGGCAGTTTGCCTCAACCACACAATTGAAAGTGGTCAGAATGGTACTTCAAGGAGCGCAGTACACATTGGGATTTTCCAAATTTAAATCAAGTATGGTTTTCAACCTTTAAAGTTTTTGATGCCTCCCTTTTACTGTAGACACCTTTATAACTTTTTGATTTCTTTAGCCATTAGAAGACTAATATAATTCCTGCCCAGACAGAGTGAGACATACTGTTATTTACTGATATTTTTTTATTTATGTGTTTAAAATACATATGAAACAGATACAATAAATCATATCCCAAATGTTTACTTTAAATCGTTACAAAAGTTATCACAAACTGTACACATCATGACAGTCGTCGAAGTTTTTCTCTTTCCATATATATTCAAACAATTACAGCTCAAAGCTCTAAACTCCTAAACATGGAATAACTTGGTAAGGTAGAGTTGGCTTTACTGGGTCTCCAGTTTCACTAATTGTTCACAACTATTACAGAACGTGTAGAAATTGCACTCATTTACAGGTCGGAGCGCTTCAAAGTATCACCAGACACTAGAAATACATTGTGATGTCTCTATTTCCATAAGTTTACGACAGCTTTTTAGAATTCACTTTCCAATATATACAAACAAAAGCGCCATTGACAAATATAGATATATACAACTGTAAACACCAACGTTTTAATTTGAAATACTCTGACATATTCACATTTCCCCCAATAAGTGCCAACTTTTTTGTTTTTGTAGTGGTGGCAGGCATGCTACAAGTAAAAATATTCTTTTTTTTTAATACTGAGGACAGAGCAAGGGGAAAAGAGCATCATTAACTGCATTTGCAAGTAAGATAACAGTACATAGCCTTTTTCTATTTGCTATGTTGGGTTCTTAGTTATTACTCACAGGAGAATCTGAGATGAAGTTCTGTGTTAGTCATACTGACTTTTTATTTCATGTGGCTTAAAAATATAAAATATTGTAAAAATGTTCACAATATATGCAAATATTTGAATGTGCGTGTGTCACTGTTTGTATTAATCTTCTGCGCTTTTTAAAATGAAATTACCTGTTCAATAACACCTTCTCCTTGCTGACTGTTATGCCTGTCAAGCCATTTAAATTTACAAGATTATTTTTTTTATTCATCTGAAACACAGCTGCCACCTGCAGACTTCATCAACTGGAGCCATAGACAGTATAAACCATGAATGTAAAAGTAAGACCAAGGCAGCTCCACGTTGGCCTCATTTCTCTGAAAAGTGTTTTAAATGACCAGCAGTGGTAGGTAATCTAGTCGAAAAAAATACTTTGACTTCAATAAACACTTTCCTAGTGACTTTAGTTTGACCTTAACCAAACAATTCAACCCATAAATGTAATTTAAAATTTATATAATTTTGTAATTTAGGGTTATTGTAAGTCTCAGAACAATTTTTGAGGTTTCATATCCACCCATCCATCCCTTCATCCTCTGACACATACCCAGATTGGGGTCAGGAGGGAAGCAGTCTAAGGCTACATCTACACTAATGCGGATAATTTTGAAAATGGCTTTTTCGTCTAAAAACCGCATCCACACTGTCATTTTCAGTCATTTCTGAAGATTTTTTCATTCACACTAAAATGCTTACTTTCCTTTACTGCACATGCATGATATGTCAGTGTCATTTCTGTCTGCCTTTTTTTATGTTACGGCTTTTTGAAATGTTGCGGATGAAGAAAAGATATGGAGCATGTACAAACTGATATTAATCTTTAATAGGGCTGTCAAAATTGAGAGCAAACAAAGCAACTGCTGTACAATTTCATCCGCCATCTTAGTTGAATTGGTCACATGACTGCATCACACGACTAAAATCCTTCATCGTTTTCGAAAATGGCATTTTTAAATTTATCCCATTTGGAGAGTGTTTTCAAAAAGCTCAGTTTTCCTTGACCAAAAATGCCGGCACAGTGTGGACGGAAGGCCAAAACGGAGAAAAAAAGATGCGTTTTCAAACCAAAACATATTATTGTGGACATGGCCTAAGTAGGTATGCCCAGATCTCTAACTTCATAGTCACCTCCTCCAGCTAAGAGACAATCTCTCCAGCGTGTCCTTGGTCCCACCCAGAGTTGGACATGGCCGAAATGCATCTAAAGTCTTTTCTTTTGACGAGCAGCAGTGGCTTTAAGCTGACCCCTTCTCAACTGATTAACCAGTAACTAGTTTCAAGCTTTAGTTAATAAAACATGAAGTTCATTTTGTAAATTATAGTCTGGCAAATTATTAACTAGAAGGTATGCTCCTTGGCTAACGCAACGGTAATCTCAGGCTACGTCCACACTAATGCGTTTTCAAACGAAAGCGCATCGATTTGTCTCTGTTTCGGCCTCCTGTCCACACTGAGACGGAGTTTCTGGTCAGGGAAAATGGAGAATTTTTGGAAATGCTCTCCAAAACGCATACATTTGTAAACACAGGGTTTTGGCGTAGTGTGGACAATTAAGCCAGAGACATTCCAAAAGGATGATGTATGTTAGTCATATGATGCAGTCATGTGACGACTTCAACCAAGAGGTCAGACGACATCGTACAGCAGTTGTTTTGTTTGCTCAAAATTTTTAGTGGCCGTATTGAAGATTAATATGTACTCATTTGTGACTTGGAGCAACAACTCCACCTCATTATCATTCCATTTAAAAATTTGGTGCTTTTTCTCACCATTTCGCCACCTGTTTTAAAGAGCCGGAAAGTAATTAAACAACAGATGGAAATGACGAAGGTCGACTCGTCTAACGTCTCACGCATGTGCGGTACTGCAATGTAATCTTATCTGGCCGTTTTAATGTGGACGCGCAACTGTGTGTCAAAACGCTAGTGTGGATGCGGAGCGTTTCGGGACAAAAGCTCCGTTTCCAAAACTATCCAGAATAGACTAATGTGGACGTAGCCTCAGTGACTGTGTAACACCTACTACTGTGAACCTTGAGGCTTCACAGCAGGACTTTCCTAACCAGTCACAGCAGACATGTCGATCTTTTATACGATTGGTGGCTGCAACTAGCTTATTATTAAGCTAGCTATTTAAAAAACTTTTTAATTTTTCCCATTGACTCAATTTAAAATGTCAGCATAATGTAGGGTTCCTAAAGGTGCACTCAAATGCTAAAAGATTGTAGCTAAAGCACCGTCTCCCAAAGAAAAATTTAGCAACCTTACAAATTAATAATATGTGCAGACAATTATTGTTGTACTCCAGTATAGGTCAGTTTGCCTAATTATTACTGTTAATAGAAGAAACCGAAGATGATGCTACTTTTTTATTCTAGTAGCATTCTGTTCACCATGCTTCATTATGTATATTTAAAAAGAACAACGGTTTTATTTTTAATGTTGCACATCAAAAATGTTTTTACACGGAGGACTAACAGATGTGTTTACAAAACCTGCCTGTGGTTGCATGAAAAGGAACAATCAAGTGGGAACAAACTGCCAAATGTCACAATCCACAACAACGGTCATCTTCGTGCATTCTGAAATAAACACCCTACAGTAATGAACAAGGGAGTTTCAGTATCAGTGTTACTAGATTAATTAGAGGGTAAGTTTAATTGTTTCTAAATAATACTGTTGCTTGCGTTTGTAGTTATGATATAAAGTTGCTCCGTGTGTACAAAAATAAACCTGAATTTGTCATTTTGTAATGGCCAGATTTTAAGAAACAAATTTACTCCGAAGTTTTTTTAGACAAACTTTAATTTGATCTGTCTGTACATATGCTACATGAGTCTGCTACTGTTTCTCCAAATATGAGAGGCCTGCAGAGTGATGGATATTTTGTTTTACACATCTGTGACAGCTGTGACTGATGGATTTACTGAGATTTCTCAGCCCTTGTAGAGGCTCAGTTACCTGCATTCCCCAAAAAATCCTAGAGCCTGACTCACTTGCTTAATCAAGTGTTTTTCATCAAGTAAATGTTTTTGTGGTACTGAGCAGGATAGCCCTTAATCTTTGTGCCATTTCAAACTAAAATGGTAACGCACTAAAGAGCTTGAGGGCTGGAAAAATGTTGCTCTGATACTGAAAAAACTGATAACGCTGCAAGGTAACCTCCACAATTTCTTGCAGTGAGACCTACCATTCATGTGGTCTGTGTAAATGTAAGTCAAATATGTTTCCAAAGCACATGTATGAAAAACTAAACTTTAAATGACTGTGAGTGCTGTGCATAGCCATCTCTGTAGAGCACTTGAAGAGCTTGCATTCACACGAATAAAGACAATTTCAGTACAAACATAGAAACATGAATTCAACCCACTCAAAAGAGTGATAGGCAACATAGCTTGTCAGCAAACAAACATCTGATTTCTTACAGAGGTGATGCTGGCACTCCACCTGTGATCATCAGGGTGTATGTGGAGGTTTGGGCGAAGGACATGAACCTTGACTCTCAAAGCTTGCTGCTCTTCCAGGCCACTGAAAGGTAAAGCATCACAAAAAAAGCAACATTAAAGAACTATCCAATCTTTTTCTGGTAAGCAGGTATTTTCTCTAGTCCTACAAATACACTGTGATCATAGGCAAATCTATTTTGGAGCAACTTGACCTTAAACAGTGGATATCATTTCCTTTGTCTTGTTACACTTAGGGTATGTTGAATTATATCCCAAATTAAATAGAAATGTAAAGAATCAGTGTAGTCAGACATGCTACTTGCTCGTGATATGAGAATTCAAGAAGCAGTTACTAAAGAAAATACTGGGTGCTCATAGTGGCTACAGTTAAGTCCATAAGTATTTGCACAATGAATATATTTTTTCATTTTTTAATTCTTTTGACTGTAGATTTTGATCATTATATGCTGACATCCTCTAGAATGTTCTTGACTTAGGTGTTGGTTGCTTTTCCAAACCATGGAAATAATTCTGTCATCATGCAAGTTGTTTGCTGTTGCTGAACTAGCTTACTTCCTTATGAGAGAGCACCAGATTTCTGATTCGGCCACTCCAAAGGCATTTCTGTCCCTGACATGTTTGTTTCGGTTTTCCAGCCTGCCTTCATGGACATCTTTTTTAGACCTCATATTGAGAGTTGCATCTTTAACCTGATGAATTTGTTATGAAGTAACGACAGAAAAGACTAAACTTAGCATTGAAACTGCAAGTTTTGAGCCTGTGAAAATGGGCCACTTTGCATAAAATGTCTGTATTTAATGCAATTCTTTACTTAAACCCCTTAAATTAAAGCTGAAAGCCTGCACTTTAATAGTTGGTGTAGAGAGGAAATACAAAAATTCTTTCACCTTTCAAATATTTATAGACTCAACTGTGCATCAATCTTGTGTATCCAGTTTTTGCTTCTGACACATGATCCTTTCAAGCTTTCGAACAACTCATGACTCCTCACACCTTGACTATTTTAACAGCCTCTTCCCTGTTTCAATAAAAAAAAATCCATTTATCAGATTGTACAAAACCCAGCTACCAGACTTTTTTTAACAAGGACCTAGAGAAGTAGTGACCACATCACACCTGGATTTTAAACTCGTGCTTGGTCTCTTGGTCTCAGGCAGCTTGTTTCATATATATGTATGTATATATATATATATATACATATATATATATATATATATATATATATATATATATATATATATATATATATATATATATATACATATATGTATATATAATACATATATATATATATAATACATATATGTAAAATGTATGTATATATATATATATATATATATATATATATATGTATACACCCCCCAAATGCCAGTGTGGCAGCAATTTCTCACACCAG
>VUQR01036069.1:27730-39654 GCA_015108515.1 Hemichromis elongatus
GCGCTCAAACCAGCGTTCCTCCCTGTCCAGGATGTGTACATCCTCGTCATTGAAAGTGTCCACTGGCCTGTAGGTGTAAATAGACTGCAGAGTCCTGGCCTGACGAGGTTGATCAGTGGTTGTTGATCAATGGTCATGAAAATTTGCATAATTATGATGAACAAACTGACCTCACAGCCCATTGTTCCTTCAGTCATTATGCAAATGAACTGTTTATAAGGGGAAACCTGCAGTCAGCTGAGACTGAAGAAGTCACTCCCACTGAAAACGCCACGTCCAGATGAACAGAATCAACTTTTGGGGGACTCGAGAAGGAAGTCAGGTAGGATATTCAGATTTATACCACACATGCATCAGCTAGGAATCTAAGTAATCTTAGTAAAAACAGTTTAACCCAACCCGATGTTGCTACAAATGTGCTCCTAAAAGCTTGCGTAGCTATTTCATTAAAGTTGTTAATGATTTGTGAACAATGCGTCTATTAGTCAGTAACTGTAATTTTACATTTTTCCGTGTGATATTAGCGATGATAGTATTTTACACAGAGTGTTCAGAATGTCAAAGACATTTCAATTTCATAGTACGCAGCAGTGTATTTAGGCTGGAGAGCTTAGTAATCCATCAGATCTCTCAGGCTGGAAAGCTGTTCAGTTTCATTCAGTTCAAATTCAACTTTAAATGTACTTCTTTGCTGCGTTGCGTAGTCCATTTCAATATCTCCAGTAACACGTTTTTGATTTTAGCCCGTGGTATCAAAGGCACCCTCCCTCTCTTTTGAGATACTTTTTTTTTTTTGCAATCTAGGATGAAGTCTTACTGGTATCACAGAAGCATCCATTCATCTGCCAGCCAGTAGTAATGATAGCAGAAGTCCTGAGGCAAAAAGTGTTTTGGCTGTGTCTGCGTTTCATATCAGAACCCAAGTAGGGCAACAGCATGACAGACTGGCATTAACATAAAACAGTCCAGTCAGTGGAGATCCCTGCTGTCCAGATCTGACGGGCCTGAAGGTTGACAACAAAGATTTACATACTGACAGCCTTTTCTACATGGCTCACAGTGGCTTCCCTCTATTATCTTTTCCTCAGCCAAAGAAAAGTGGTCCATCAGCTTGGAGCTCAAATCTGATGGGTCGTTTCACGCTGTCTGTAATGCTGGCAATAAGCTTTGTCTTATGTTGATATCCTCATGCTGGGCTGATGGTTTATTTATCTGACGCCGGACTCCTGCCATCTGTTACAGAGACCTTGTAGCCTCAGTCCCATATGATCCTTCAATTATCAGCTCAGCGCCTCGTTACTGAGCACAAAGGCAGCTCACCCTCTCTGCTGATCCACTTCTGTCGTCTCACCTTAGTCGTTCGGTGCGCCTTTATTTTTTAATGAGACGACAACAACACGGGCGGGAGGAACATGCATTTAATGCGTTTACTCACAGACGAGTTCGTTTGAAGATTGATCAGTTTGAGGTTTTGGACATGTATCATTGTTAAATATGTATTTGTTTGACATATTTTTACTTTAGCAGGTCATTTAAATGATTATGTAGTGTCTGAAAGTGAATATTAGCGCCTATTTTCCTGCCATCTGAACTCTATTAGCTTTGTTAAAGAGAAGTGTAGATATTTTTGAAGTCACATCGTCTTAGTGTAAGCTCTTCTGTGCAGCAAGTATCTAATAAAAATAGTCTTTTCTGATGAACGTAGACTACATGATTTACAAAACATGCTGAATCGGGAGTGTTTCATCCAAAGGTATGAAACCTCTGGCACAGTTACAGCAGCTGGAGAGACGTCATCTAAACAAGGCTTCTCAAATATATTCCCTTTGGGTTTAGATATGCAACATTGGCCTCTTGGGACCAGCACAACGAGCTGAAAACAAAAATAAAATTGCTATCATTACTATAAATGACTTGAACACAAGCTTCTAGACACTGCAGGAATTTAGTATTGCAAACTGATTTATAAAAGAATGCTCAAAACTGCAAATAAAGGTTGTGGGATCTTGTTTTTTTTAGGGGATCAAATATGCATCAAGCTCCAAAATATCACATATACTCCATTGTACGTCATGCCGAACCTGTGTCACGTTAATATTCACCTAATATAAACTTGGCCATCATACATAATGATACCGATTATCTCTACATCATGCCCCCTGTTGGTGGGGTGGGGGTATATAAGGGAGCAAGTGAACATTTTGTCCTCAGAATTGATGTTAGAAGCAAAAGAAATGGGCAGGCGTGAGGATTTGAGCGAATTTGACAAAGACCAAAGGTTGGTGGGTTCAATTCTTGACTGCTCCAAAGTAGCGTCAAACTATCCTTGAGCAAGATACTGAACTACAAGTTGCTCTGTGATGCTTTAATTAAAGGCGTGAATGTGGGTGAGGACTTCGCTATAGAAAAAAGTGCTTGGAGTGATTGGGCGAATGAAGCTTGCTGTATGAGGTACTGCTCAAGAAGAGTAGGAAAGCACTATAAAGGAATAAGTCCATTTACCATTTCATGGAAACGGCACTCCCCGATGGTTGTGGCCTCTTTCAGCAGGATAATACACCCTGAGGTTTAGACTTGGCCTCCAAGCATCTGTGGGATGGTGCTGGATGGATGAGTCCTACTCACAACTTACAGGATTTACTGCTATCATCTTGGAGGCCTGCAATAAAGGGCATGCACGCAGGTGGCTATAATGTTTTGCCTTATTGGTCTACATGTCCCTCCCTTCTGTAGCGTATCACAAAAAGAGTCTGTGACTGACTTACTGCCAACAAAGTTTTTTTTATGCTAAATAACTTAAAATTCCTTTATGAGCCGGTAGTTTGTATTATTAGTCAGTCTGGATAGTTCATGAATTTCTCTCGTCTCCATTCTTGAGTCTGCATCACTTATGAGGGATGATTATGATAATGAGGGGTGCAAGCTCAGCCTCTCCCTGTGTCTGGTAGAGTATAATTGATTACTCCAAGCTCCTTAAGCTTGACCGAACCCAAGCATCATGATTTATGTCTGGGTGCAAATCTCCGTGCGCACTCTTTTAATAGGAGTGCAAACTGTAAGATATAGCAATCAATTCTGGGTTGTCCCACTACCAGCATCACAGGCTCCTGGGAGATTACTCGATCACGTACCTGTTTTGCTACCTCCATGTGTTTTTATTATCTTTGGGATGAAAGTGTTGCCCTCCCCCCCTTCTCCCGGTTTGACAGTCCAGTGTTTGGCTTGGGCTGAGGGACTCATCAGTTAAATGTCAGCGTGGAGAAAAGGCCGACATTCCGGTGCACTCATCCATTAACTGATAAGGAGGCGGCTCCTCTGCTCCCCGCGAGCGCTGCCGATCCTGATGCTGTCTCACCATGGAGACGAAAAGGATCACACCTGCTCGATAAGTCTGGAAACTCCACCTCAGCTTGCCAATATTTACAAGGAGACTGGTACTGCCACTATATTAGATTTGACACACAGAACTCATCTCACATGAAAAAACAACGATCAAAAACCACGTACTGCCTAATTTCTTCCCTTGACCTACATTAACATGGCCAACGTTTTCCATCTTTTTACTCGGTGTGTCGATCCTCGGAGGCACGGCATCGCTCCAGCGAGGTCAGCATGTGCTGAGACCGTGTTTGCACACGTTGGATTAAAGAGAACAAGCTGCTGGATAAACGGGAAGAAACGCTGAACCACATGTTTGTGTCTCCACATACGTGGAAAAAAAAAAAAGAGAACGCTCAGTTGTCGAATCGTGCCCTCGGGGACTTTTTCCACAATAAAACTTACAAATAAAACCCCAAAAGTACTGCAGATGTGAAACTGAAGGCCAGCATGCAAGAGGAAAATATTAATTTATATAAATTTCCCAATCTTTTGAATTTTTTTTTTTTTTTGGCTGTTTTTCTTTTTAGTTATTAAGTAGGCATCCGTGTGGAGAGCGATCGTTCTGACCTTGACCTGCATGACTGATCATTAAGATTACCGCACTAACCCTGGTAGATATTAAAAATGGCGGATTTATGGTTTCATGTGGCTTTTAGTTTTTAGTTCTTGCTACTATGTACTCGGATGGAATGACCGGTTTTACCATTAACTCATATGGAGTTCTTAAACAGATCCCAGAAGCCAAAAATGAGAGTGGAAAAAAAAAAGAACTCGGATGTGAGTGGAGTTTTTTCTCTCTGTGTAAAACCAATCATTTTTCTGAGTGAGCTGGAGAATGACACGCGTCTGTGTGTTGCTTTTAAATGCATTTTATAGCATTTTGTCACCCTCACATTTGCTGTGAAATCGTGCAGTGGGAGACAGCGAGGAGAGATGAATCACTCTCCATGCAGTGGAGAGTGATAAAGAATAGTGAAATCCACAAGGACGTTTGTCATTTACATCCTCAGGATACGAGCCCAGACAACATCCAGGAACCTGACATTTTGATTTCTAGCTCTTTTCCACAGTGTACCCTGCCACACACACACACACCCACACACACACACACACACACACACACACACCCCTAACCGGTGGAGGCAGATGCCTCCCCCTTCCCTGAGCCTGGTTCAGGTGTTAAAAAGGAGTTTTTCCTTCCCACTTTCTGTCTGTAACATTGTAGGGCAGGGGTCTCAAACTCCAGCAGTTCATGAGTGAATGGTCCAGTAAAAGTACGTTTAGAAGTACATTTTTCCAAACACTTTTATTTACTTAAATTTACTTGAGTAGGGTTAGAGGCTGCCACTCCATCATGTAGTCAGGTGCTATACTCTTGCTAATGACCTAATTTTATTCTGGTGTGTTGCAACAGGGACGCATGCAAAAGTTTCAGGACAGCGGCCCTCGAGGACCCTGTCGTAGGGTCTTGACCTTAAAATATAAAGTGCTTTGAGGTGACTGATGTTGTGATGTGTCGCTATAGTAATAAAACTAAATGGAACTGAACTGACGTGTGGGAGTGGATGCTAGAATGTGTGCTCACAAAGCAGTAAAACATTTCATTACATACAAACATAAACACGTGAAGTTTTAAATCTATTCACGTCACTTTACGTTGTGGGTCTTTTAATGTTCTTAATTCACAATGAGTTTATTAAACTGGATTATAAGACTCTCCGGAGAGGTCGCCGAGCCATTGCGGTGCAAACACAAATAGGCAGACATTTACGCTCGCAGCCACACTGATGGCCAATTTAGCATCACCAATTAACCTAAAAAACTGGAGCGCCCAAAGAAAACCCACACACTGCGCTTTAGCTGTGAGGCGAGTCGCCCCATCACTCCCACACACACATGCACTTTTGGTTATCCATACGAATGACGTTTGTAGGGAATTTGGAAATAGATGATGATTCTTGCAGAGTAATCATTGTTTTATCTCTTAATTTGAAAAAATTCTACATTAAAGTGTTCATTTTGTTCAAAAGAATGTGTCTAAAAGCTCGTACAAAAAGTATAAACCTATCTATCCATAACTGTATTTTATTATCTATCTATATTTGTTTTATTGGATCGATCCACCCACCTCTGTTGAAAAACACTGTGGTATGAATCACAGCCATCTTTTATGCACAGTCCCCCATTTTTAGTGGCCTAAAGGGACCTGGATAATTGACAAAGAAGCAGTTCCATGGTTAGGTGAAGCCATCATTATATGACTGAAAATATAAGATGATAAAATGTGAACCTACTAAAGCAAAAACGCTAGAAGTGGCCAAATCAACAATGTCGTACATCCTTAAAAAGAACAACAAGGTGCAAACCACTGGTTACACGCAGGATCAGGAATAGAGCTCGGACCTTGCCAGAAAACCGAATCCATCCAGTCATGAAAAAAAATACTTTGGATCGATGAAAACAAGATGATCTTGTACCAAGAATGATGGGGGGGAAAGGAAATGAACAACTCACGACCCAACACAGCACACATGATCTGCCAAACATGGTGTTGATAAACTATTATGGAACGGGCATGTTTGGCTGCCAGTGGAACTGGGTGTCTAGTTTTTATTGATGGCAGCAATCGGAGGATGAATTCTAATGTATACCGAGTTGCACTCTGCTCAGATTCAGCCAAATGCTGCAGAAGTGATCAGACAGAGGATCACACTGCAAATGGATATTGATTTAAAGCAATCTGTAAAAGCAACCCGAGAGTTTCTCAAGGCAAACAAATTGGATTTCCCCAACGAGCAAATCAGGCGCCTGATCGCAACAAAAATAGAGCATGCTTTCCAGCTGAAGACAAAAATCAATGCAGAAAGTCCCATAAACAAGAAGCAAGTGAAGGTGGCTACAGTAAAACCTTAGCAGGGGACACCTCAAGGGACAGAAACAGAGCATTTTGGGATGTCCATGGGTTCCAGATTTCAGGCAATCATTGGGGAATACAAGGGAATTACTATATATATATATATATATATATAGATATATATATATAGATATATATATATAGATATAGATATATAGATATAGATATAGATATAGATATATATATATAGATATAGATATATAGATATAGATATAGATAGATATAGAGATAGATAGAGATAGAGATAGATATAGATATAGATATAGATATAGATATAGATATAGATAGATATAGATAGATATAGATAGATATAGATAGATAGATAGATAGATAGATAGATAGATAGATAGATAGATAGATAGATAGATAGATATGGATGAAATTCCCTTGTATTCACTGATGAATGCCTGAATTTGTATGTATTATGTTAGTTTAGTATAAAATGTTCTGTGTTTCTGTTCAACAAATTCTTACTTTACTTCGTTAGCTTAAGGAAAACCCTGTGGTTCGGGTTAGAAATATGCCCCTTCTCAGCACTAAGCATGCATGTGGAAAAATTACACAAACCCAATGTGTTACCAAAAACAAGTATATTAACAAATGTTTGTGTGTAATGATTTAGGACAGATCCTCTTACTATTACTTAAACCCATAAATTTTACATTCTTGGAATGAAAACCAACTTACTCACACAGTAAGTCACAGAGGCTGACGAGAATGAAAGGCAGTATTTTGCAAAACCCTGGATTTGAACCAAAAACTCCAACAGGGTTGTCAAGAGAGTCGCAGGCAGAAAACAGAAACAGGAAAAGACAAGAAAATAAGTTGTATGGTTTGAGTCAAAGTTTGGAAAGTTTCTTAATTAACTCTAAGAAGCCTTCACAGTGGTTTGATACAGCTGCACCGTGGCACCATCATTACCTGCTGCTCCTGCTTCTGTCTTCAAGTCATTTCTTTGCACTTTTGCTAAAAGGTCAGGATGGGCAATAAGGCACCAAGTTCCCTGTCCGATGTGTCACCTAATCTTCTCTTTAATCAGACAGACGCCCGGCAGAAACAGGACCCACTTTCAGAAGTGACGTCTACTATCAGGGGTTGCAAATGAACCTAGAAACATAATTTCTCCATTCAAGAAAAAAATTAACAACTTCAAATGAAACACTGTATTATAGATTTTGACCAAAGGAGAGTTTTATAATGTAAAATGTATCTTTGCTTTCCATCTAACAGCCTTTCTTCTTCTTTTTCTTTGGATGAATACAAAATGTGAGTCAAGTCTTTGAATACTAAGGACACATTAAATGCCTCTGAGTACGTTTTTGACCCTTGCGTGGTCTTGTTAGCTTCAAAGGCCCCTTTGCCTGTGTTTTGTTTATGGCCCAGCAGAGCCGTAACTCACTGCCGCCCGTCCTCCCACAGCCGCTAAACTATTCTCTCTGCGTAGTTTCCTGGGTCAGATCGCATGAACCTCTGTGGCTCCCTTTTCTGCAGATTTATTGGTTGACAGCTAATTTATCCATTATCCACATTCAAAATTATAGGCTTCGGTCAACAGGATGGCGGCAAAAGAGCGAGGATCAAGAGAAAGAACGGGAAAGACGAGCTGTCCACCACATTACCCACTGGATCCAAAAGACTCATCTCCCCCCTGAGCAGGGCCTGATGTTTGCAGGCACAGCCAGTGAGGTTTGACTTTTGGACTGTTGCTTTTGGAAGGAATCAGAGCTTTTGATCATTGCCTGAGTCATACTTCTGAGAGAATCTCAACTTGTGTTTTTATTCTCCACTATCATTACCGATATCATCTTGATGCACATTGTCACAGATCATTCATCACCAGGTCTGGCATGCTTCATAACTTAACCATCTTTTAATTTTTAGAAAAGCATTTTCTAAAATTTTCTCAGAAAAAAAAATTGAATCTTTTGATGTTATATGGGGAACAAGCAGGTATAATTAATGTCCAGCGACTAAAGTGTTTATGCTTCCTACTCCTTTCCTGGATGTTCAATAAACTTTGTGTGGAAGATAAAGCTTCCTAAGTTATTTAACGTTAGGAAGTTAGAAATAAGTATATTGGTGGTGGTGAACACCTGATTAGCATTGAATGATAAGAAAATAAGGAAGAACGTGCAAATTAGTGAGGTTTAGAGATGCCGGTAAGTGTATTTTCATCTTGACCAAAGCTGATTAGACTCAGTTCCACCTGCCCACAGTTCTGCACTTGACACCAAGGCTTTTAAAGTGATTTTGATGTTTTCATCCAACCCTAATGAAAGAAAAAAGTGACTAAAAGCATTTGTCAAAAGTCAACAAACTTTTCCATTTTTGTCAATTTCTCTCAAAACTAAATTGAACTTAAACAGCTTTTCTGAAGGGCCATAAAGCTTCACGTATGCTTTAATTGCCCCCATCCCCTCCATCCTACCTCACCACAAAATATCACCCCCCAAAAAAACTAAAAATCTTTGCAGTACTATTGCAGGTGACCTCACACTGCCCCCTGAAACAGAAATTAGCAAATTTGAGTCATGAAGCTAGCTAAGCTATAATTGCTACTCATGAAGTAGCTAAGCTAACTGCTATTCATGATGCTAGCCAAGCTAACTGCCCTGAAATTACTCCTGGGTCGAGCAGTTTGATGCAGGTTACAGGTGAACGAGGTTTGTCTAAATGTTTGTACCTGTGCAAACTATTGCTCAACAGGGTAGGTATCAATGTATAACTGCTTCACTGTCTGTTGTTCTAAAAAGTGGAAAAGTAGACCAGACACAAGACCCCCAATACTCCTGTGTCACAGTCTTGGTTGTGAACACTGTAGTCTGAAGAAGCTGTTAGCAAGCTAGTCTTACTATGTCAAATAATTCATAAAGTGCACTTGGAAGGAGTTCATTCACTTACAGTAGCTTGGTGTTGCCAAAAGAATATTTAGTTACAAGCATCAATCTAAGTCGTTAGCTTTGAAAAAAAAAGCAAAGTCTTAAATATTCCAAACCCTCAAAAGGATTGATGGAATAACTATGGAATTAAAATCCACCCAACGCTCCATGTTAAACACTGCTTTGTTGTTTTTGTTCTTTTAGGAACTATGCTAGCATTTGGCTTTGATTCTGCACATCTGCAAGCTAAACCAGCAGCGCCACTGTGCTAAATGAAATGGCAGTAAAAAAAATAAAAATAAAAAATATCTGTTCTTCAATTTCAAAACATTTCCCCTGCCACATTAAGAAGCACTGCAGTAAAAGTAGTAAGAATTTCAGCATGGTACGCGTGGCTATTGAGAAACAAGACACCAGTTTCTAATTCAAACTTTAACTATTAAATTTTAAACTCAACCTTAAACAGAATATAAGCTAAAAGGAAAACCGTGTGTGTGTGTGTGTGTGGTTTGCTTATATTGGCCGTTAGCTTTTATTAATCCCCCCTGAGAGCATGAGGTCAACTTAAAGTTCACATCTTTAGAAAGGTTTGAATCTTTTAATATTTACACCCTCCTTTGCATTAATTTATAATGTATATACCATGCCGCAGTCTCAGTAATTCACCTCCCGTACACGTTAAAGAGACGGTCTCTAGACCTTTCCGGTAGGCTCAGAGAATAACTCTTGTGTCCCGCCTATTGATTTAAAATACAAGCTGCTCTAAATGTGACAGGAGGTCTATTGTTGTGTTGAAGGAACGCTGCTTGTGCCACGGGACTATTTTTTCTCTGGCCTCCCACAGCAGCAGTTTTCAGACATTCATGCCATGTTCTCTCAAGCTACATTTCAAGTTTATGTTCTTCCAGCTGAAGCTTGAATCAATAAAGCTTAAGTGACCACAACAGAGAAGCTTGTGTTATTTAGCTGTTTTTGAAGGCTTTAGACAGACAAATGCTGACTGTATTTATTTTATAGAGCCGAAGTGAAGCGCTCACTCAGTTTGTTGCTTATTTATGCTTTTGGCCATTAGAAGAATTACTATACGTCTGTTTTGTTGCATGGACAGGTACGTCAGGTAGATCCTCTCCCATGTGCCTCTTTACTGTGGCCAAACAATCCATTATCATCATCATAAAGCATCCAGGCAACCTGCCTCTTCAGCCACAGGATGCACACACCCACTCGTCGACATTATCACCACACACACGTTATAATTGCACCTTTATTAGTCTCCCATTTACACTTTTTACAACCCGGCGCAAAGAGCAGGTCGCATCTCTGGAAATGGCCTCTAAAAGCACGGGACTGTTATAAACAAGACCCTTCAGTGCCATTAGGCTGAGTGGCTCAGGGAAGCAGGCAGGCCCCATGCTGCCAGCATGGTGAGTAAAGTCAGTGTACTTCACAGGAGTGTCACATGCAGAAAGGAAATCAAGGAAACTTTTTTCTATTACGCTGGATGACCTGTGATTTTTTTTTTTAAGGTAAAGAACTGCATGTCAGCCAGTGGCTTCTTAGCTGAGGTGCTACAGACTGGACCCAGAACCCTTCAGGGTCATAATAAAATCATAAAATTCTGTCTGCATCCATCAAATCAGGATGTAGCACATCCTGGATTGATGATTTTAATTGTGGACGAAGCTCTGCTTCCATAAGTATGCATACAAGACATGGGTTTCCTATTTGCCTCCATACAGCCACATCTTATTTTTGTCTTTTTATGGAGTTGTGCTATGGGTTGTGTAAGGAACAGGACTCCCTTACTAGTATTATTTGTATTATAACTTGTACAGGACGCACCATTGCACTTTATTAAGCATCACACTTGAAGCATAGATTTGCACATCACTAACATTTGCACACAGGAGGTTTAACCTCCTAGGACCAGGCGTCCACATATATGGACGACACATTTTGGGTTGTCCGGACCAAAATACTAAATTTTGCTCAACAAGGGCCTGATATCCACTTACGAGGACATTATACTGTCACCATCCTATCAAAATTTAAACCAAATGTCCTCATACGTGGATCTCATTTTTCTCAAAAACAAACGTCGCAATATGCCAAAATATCAAAGAGAAATTAAAAATGCATGCCATTTAAGAGTTTGGGTCTTAGGAGGTTAATTATTTATTGAATATTTATTGAATATTTTAATAATTAGCAGGTTACCTTTTGTTTCAGATCCTGCACAACTGCTCCACATCAAGATATGTGGCGGTTGCCTGTGAGGAGGAAAGAATTGTTACTGGGAGCTAATAAGATCTACTATTGAGGAAAACTTAAGCAAATGTGTGTGCAAAGTCTGGAGGTAAAGGTGGTGCAAAGAAGTAGCTGCTGAGACTTGATTACTCACCTGTCCTTCCTGTGTCCTCTCCAGGGTGTTTGGGCAAATGCTTCCCCAGGGGTCCAGACACCATTTAAAGGTTCCTGGAGAGGCCATGGGTTAAGGGAGTGTGGGGAATCGCTGTGAATGGGGTGTGTATATATGTAGATAGATAGATATATATATATACAGTGTATTTAGTCTTTAACAGCTGAGATTATTTAAGGCTGCCAGTTGTCATAAGACAGGAGAGAGATTGTTTGTGCTGTGAGAAGGTTTGACATGCCTTATATATATGTGGGCAAATAAACTCCTCTTGATTCCGCCATATTGCGTCTCAGTCTTCCTCACTGTAAATCCAGCTGCAACAGGTTATGCC
>VUQR01036070.1:0-10691 GCA_015108515.1 Hemichromis elongatus
TTTCGATCATCAGCCTTGTGGGGATTTGAGCAGCCGTTTCCGCTTTCTTTATTCTTCGATAAGCCAGGGCCAAGCCAGCTCCGATCAGCAAGAACCCTGTTATCATGGTTCCAAAAAGGTAGATGTCTTCAATGTCTTCGATCGACAGTCCCGCCAGGCACACGACCCTCCAGTTCCTCCACCCGATTGTCGTGTATCTGGCAGGGAACGTCCCTCCAGGACACTCGGGCTCTCCCGAACCCAGGCTTCTTGTCGAGAAGAGGGTGTCAATTGCGTTTAGGGACCAGCTGATCAAATCCATAATTCCTCTTATAGGATTTTGGGGTTTTGAGAACAAACTGTGAGACTCTTCCAGGGTAAGGGAGAGAAGTAGACAAGACTAGACAGAGACATCAGAAAGCCAAGCAGGAAAGATAAGGAAAGGGAGAAGGAGAAAGTGTGACCACCTTCATCAAGAGCCAAAGCAGAAAAGAACAGAATCAGACTAACAAGACAGAGGGGAGAAAAACTAAACACAAGGTACAAGAGACACAGGCTATCAAAATAAAACAGGAAGGAACAGGACAGGAAGAGGAATGAAGACTTCACGCTGAGATAGAAGAGTAAACAACCAGAAAACTGACTTTACGCATAAGACGAGATAGGTGAGACAAGGACAGACATAGAACATAGAGACAAGAATACATTAACATTTCAGTAATAATGAAAACAAATCAGAAATGTACTAAATAGACAAAATTAGAAACACTGGGTCAACAACCCAGGAACTATTACAATACTGCTGCCTCCTTAGCCTGTACCATAACACTGTGTAATTATGGTACTGGTATTATGGTACTATTGTGTTATATTGTGGTATTGTTGTGTTTTTTCTTATCTTAATAATGTCTAAGACTTTATAAAGGGACTTCACTAACCATTGGGCAATGCCACATTGGCTATATCTGTATTTTATATCCTTTGTGGTCTTGGGAATGCAGGGTTGTGTGCTTTTCTGACAATATATTTGACTGACTAGTATTTCTGATGTAGACAAGTAACAGAACCAATGTTGGCCTGGCATATTATTAATGAGACTGATTGCCTGTTTACACAGGAAGTATTATCTGTAAGTATTCAGTTCATTTTCAGCGAAAGGGACTCCACAATTTCAAGAGTTATTATTGGTATTTTGTGCCAGAAGTGACCGTATTTAAACAAGAAGATAGAGTACTAAGCTAGCTAACATTTGCCAGCCATATTCATAAACTGTGTAGGTTAGGTTGAGTTAGTTCTAAGGAATAGACTAAAACAAGAATTAGAATTTCACTCACAGAAATACAAACTTCCTCGTTGGTATGTATCGAACTCCGTAGGGACTGACTCAATTTTGGAGCCAGCCTTTAGTGGCTGTTAGAGGAAATACACTTTTTTGAACAATTATTTGACACAATAAAAACACAAACTGGGTTTTTTACCCAGAGAGGATCTAGGTTTAATAAACTTTTATTCCATAATTGATTACAGTTGAACTGTGTGGAAAATTCTAAAGCAAGATGAAGTCATTGAGTTATTGTGGTTTGGTAATAGCCAGCTCCAGTCATACTGGATCAGCTGGTTTTAATGGCCCAGGTCAAGAACATTTGGTGGTTCTTCTGGCTCCACCTCCTGATTGGTGTCCTGCAGGAAGGAGAAAAGATTATCAGACCAGGTAAACCACAAAGTGTAGAAAGTAGGGCTGTCAGCGTTAATCGCATTAAAATGGCGTTAACATGGACCGCCCTTTATGTGGGGATGGACGGCGCTAACGCGTTAATCGAGCTTCCCGCGCTAACTCGATTACCGCGTTTATTATTTACTTTCATTTATTTACTCTCAATGTTGGTGCATTTCAGGAGCACGCTGCTAATAAAGTTACACAATTCCACAGTGAATTCACGTTTATAATAATACTTACAAAATACCACAGTTTTTTTCTTGGTCGTATCATTTCATTTTGTTGTATTTATCCGAGACACCTTAAAGGCCAGTCAGTGAACATAGTCTGACATTAAACCGGTTTTCTGCAGCATTAATCTCTTTTGATATTTGCAACAGTGTTGTAACCTATAATTATATTTGTATATTCTTTGGAGATTTTTCATTGGCATTATATTGTCATCATTGATACAATCTAGTATCTCTGACTAGAGTAGATAAGATGAGATGAGATATACTTTATTAATCCCAAGGGAAATTATGGGTTACAGCAGGCAGCATGCTAGTTGGCGCATGCGCACTTACAAAGGAACCTTTCGACCAAATATACACAGACATCACAGGGACACAGGTCAGATAGGTAGGCTGATAGGAAAAACAGTGAAAATACACAACATGAGGTGAGAGGAGGAGAAAAAAACTCCACCCAGACTGAACTCCTAATGGGAGAACAATTTGAGAACAGAAAAAAACACCTCAGCACAAAAAGCACATAACTGTTAATACACAGTATAAACACATGAACACCATGTAACACGTGACAAGCAGCAGGGGTGGGTAAGGGGTGAGAGAAGTAAGCCAAGGTAAACAAGCCATCCTGCCCTGCAGCCGTCCAACGCTGGGCCCAGACCTGCCGTCCAACTCGGCCTTGGAGATAAGCGTACGAAGGCGTTGGGAACGAAGAGTCTAAACACAGTTTGTTATCAGGGGAGAAATTGTTTGTTATGTTTCAGCTCCAGCCTTGAGGTAGCCGCATGAAATAATGGTGGTAGATAGCACTCAGGATCATTTCATGAGTCACGTGATCAACAAAATACCTATTTTTATAGAGCTGCTAAGTCTCGCAGCCTCTCTATTCCCATGTTGTTGCAGTATATTAATAACTAACCTCGTATTATGGATTTACAGCATCCTGCCATGCGATTGCATTTGTCCCTAGGCCCCTGACTATGGTAGCCATAATGCTCCGACAATCCATCAAGTGGTTCGGCTTCATAGCTTACCAAAGTCGTACTAAAACATTTTTTGATAGATTTTAAGTGCTGTGAACCACATAAAATCGGTTCAAGATCAGTAAGCACAACCAGAATTCATACATAAGGCGCACCGGATTATAAGTGCTCAATCAATTTTTGAGAAAATTAAAGGATTTTAAGCGCGCCTTACAGTGCAGACAATATGGTACATTTAATTTGTAAAATTTGTCAACTTGTGGATTTAAAATAAAACCTTATATGGTTTCAGATGTTGTTTGAGAAGAAATGTTTGTCAGGACTGAACACTCAGAACAATCAATAACTTTACATGGTTGCACATTTACACTGAGTTGACTCTTCATTTCCCATTAAAAACCCTTTTACTATAACTCTAATAAAACATTGCCCCTTATGAGCTTTAAAACGTTTTATTAATTAACATTTTTCACAAACAACATATTTACATTAAAGTTATATTTTAAAAATATTTTTTCAAGCCTGACTTGTATGGCCGCTTTTACGATTATAATCAGGATGTAACTATTATACTGAACAATTCGTCCAAACACACAGGTGCATGTGTAATATGGGAATGCCAGAGGTGACAGGCAGGAAGAAAAGGAGTATAGAAGCGGTGGAGAAAATAGGTGAAAAGATAAGAATTAGAGGACATACAACAAACATACAACACAAACCCTCCCCCCCAAACAACACCTGAAGAAAAGAAAAAGCAAACATAGGTACACAAACCAGCAATCTTGTGGTATTTTGTGTGTACACTGTATATGTGTGTGTGTGTGTGTGTGTGTGTGTGCACGTCATGATAATGAGAGTGGAAAATCACAATATCGCCCCCCCAGGAGCCAGAGGCAGACAGAGAAACACCCAGGAGACCCCTAAAGTACTGAAGATTCAAGGCCAGACATGTCAATGACAACTGTGTACCCTTCCCAGCAGAAGGAGGAGGGAGGGCCCAGATGGAGCCCTCAAGGCCAAAGGGCAACAGCCCCAGAGAACCAGACACTGGCCATGCTGCCCTGAAACAAGAACAGGGCTCCAGGCCACCAGATGCAAAAAACTGCCCAATAATCACCAGAATCCTCCACCACCGCCACCATGAACCAACAGTCGACCCCCACCCCAGGTAGGGTGCAGGAAATGGGTGTAGGAATATCTGTCCCCACTCTTCCATGTTGGGAGTGATATGCTGGGTATATCTGTGCATGTATGAGACTCTCCATGTGTGAGTGATATGATAGATAGAATTTTATTTCTGAACATGCAAATATACAACTGGATAGCGTAGTGGTAAGACTACACGTCTCTGGAGCGGAGGATCGCTAGTTTAGCAGCTGGATAGTGTAGTGGTAAGACTACACACTTACAGAGCGGGAGTCACAAGTTCGATCCCCATCCCGTATCCAGTAAGGGTCCTGGCTAGACCGCCAATGGCGCGGCTATGTCTGCAGCCTGTCCGCAGCTCGGACACAAGCATGTTGTACTCTGTATGATTGTGTATGTGACAAATAAAGGTTGTTTGTTGTTGTTGTTATAACTGAAAAAAACAAAACTTAAAAAACACCCACTTGTCATGTATATATCTATGTCTACAGATTGTATGTGCACGAAAAGGAGTAGGATGAAGTTGAAGATGTTGTTTGAGGGGAATGTGTGTGTGTGTGCTGTGATGATACTTAAGATTGAAAGGAGAAAGTCAGTTAAGCATCTGGCTCTGTAAACCCACACCCCATCGCAGGGCCGGGGAAGCACCATAGCACCCACACAAGGCATAGTAGCATTCACCCACTCAGTGTGCAACACACAAAAAGCCAGGGCAAACTGGCCTGAGTCCCAGACAACCCACCCAAACGATTCCCCAGCTGACTGACAACCACTCCCTCACCTGAACACCCCACCCTTTGGGTTTTCTTGAACTCACCTGATTTTAGTGGATGTGATAAGGGTCATGCCCAGAACAGTCGGATCAGACTGTGTGTTCCACACCCCTTAAAGACCACAGAGTATTTACAGTAATGAGAGTGAGGCCTGTGAATTATCTCCTGCCTTTCCTTTTTTTTTTTTATTAACCTTTACAAAAAACTGTGAAACAAATCTCAAACAAGGCCAAGTTCTTTCATTTTATTAATGGTAAATGGCCTGTATTTGTATAACTAAGGACCCCAAAACACTTTACATTTCAATCATCCACTCACACACTGGTGATGGCAAGCTACATTGTAGCCACAGCTGCCCTGGGGTGCACTGACAGAGGTGAGGCTGCCAGACACTGGTGCCACCAGGCCCTCTGACCACCACCAGTAGGCAACGGGTGAAGTGTCTTGCCCAAGGACAAGGACTGCCGGAGCTGGGGCTCGAACCGGCAACCTTCCGATTACAAGACGAACTGCCAACTCTTTGAGCCACGATCGCCCCATAATGAACTCCTGAAATAATCACACAGAGTCTGGAAGTGCAATGACACAAATGGGTGCCACATCTTGATTGAGTGTGCTTAGTTAAGTCTGTTGGAGGTCTTTAAAATATAATAGCAGTTGCTATGGAAAGGCACTCAATGTGGCAGAACTTCCACATGAATACACAAATGGAGTGAAAGTGTATATGGAAAAGGTGTAGATCACAGAGTGGAATTGTGTAAAAACACTTAATTAACAAGTATTTTTAATAACAGCACTGTGCAAGAGTCTGGACCGACCCCCATTTTTTAAAACTTTGCTGCTGCTATTTTGTAAAATAGAAAATGAGTAAGGCACTTTAAACGTGTACAAACATGAATGTACAAACAGATTCTGCACAATTATAACGAGTTTGAAAGTCAATATTTGATATGACCTCCTTTATTCTTTAACATCTTCTGTGAGCCTGCTTGTAATTTGTTTAGTTAGTCTTTAGGAGTAGTTCTCCAGGCTTCTTGAGGGATATTCAGAGCTGCAGGCAGGCTGCCTTTTGTTTCCTTCGCTCTCAAGATGCTTCAATAATATTGAGGTCTGATTCATCCCTTCAGTTAGGCACTTTTGTACTGCTTGAATGATTCAGAAAACAGTGTAAAGTGGCTCAACAAACAAAAAAAAGTCCAAAGTCCAAAGATGAACTCTGAAAAACCTCCAGAAAACCTGGAGAACAATTGCTCCAGCTGTCTGGCTCATTAAAAGCAAAATATAAAGAAATGCAAGTTGCCTAAAAACAAATTGGAGTCTAACATAACATTTCTTCCCCACTGGGTCCCTGGGATGGCAGATCAGACTCCCTGGGCAACTAAAACAGCTAATTTATATTTCTATTAATTTGAATTCAGATATTTTATATGCTGCTGGCTTCACACATAATAATACAGTCGTTTCATATTTTAACTTAATAATTTAAATTTGGAGAATAATGAGAAGATAAAGCTTTAATAAATCAAGACAAGGCAAACTGATTGTGGTCTCAGGTATTATTGTGATTCTGTGGGTCACACAGCAGAAAACAAGCTGAAGCTCCTCTGATACAGAAGAAATGTGTAAGCTGCAAACTGAAGAGAACTAAGTGTTCTTCACAAGAACTCCGACAGCATACACACGGTTAGATAATCTACTTTTTAGTGAAAACATGGACATTCTCAGAGACCAAGAATGCTCATGTGTTCTGTTGGATTGCTATGCAGTGTTTCAGTGCTTAATGAAATACTGCAGGAAGATGGCAGAATTTGGAGAAAGCTACACTGCATCAGGCTCCAATTACATTACTTGGTTCTTAATTTTTAAAGAAGGAGCCTAATTGTATGCTGACATATACTGTGTTTCTCATTTGTTTATTAAGATTTTTATATGAATGACTGACGCTCGCTTTTGTTCTGAAAAATTAAAGAAGTAGCAGTAACGTGCTGTAGGGATATTGTCCACATGCCCTGTGTGGCATTTAATTTGATTGCTGAGCTGCCATTTAAACACAAGCGTTTTTTCTCTTTTATTTAAAGGTTCTACAGACTCTCCAAATACAGAGAAGTGGCATACGCTGCGGGGACCTTTCAAATATTTATGACTCTTCTCCTTTTCTCCTGAAAAATCTGATATTATGAATAAAATTATTAAAATACTAATAAATATATACTTGCTCAATATTTTTGTCTTATATATATATACATGATGATAAATATTCTACAGAAATACACTGCTCAAAAATATTAAGGGAAGACTCCATTAACACAGAATAACCCAAACTCAGTTAAACCTTAGGGATATCGATCAGCCCAGTTAGAAACATAAACCATTTTGAATCTATTTTAGATGCTTTTGTGCAAATGAAAGTGACAGCAGGTGCAATGGAGAGGCAACAACAAGCCAAATCCCACAAAGGGAATGGTTTAGCAGGTGGTGGTCACAGACCATTGTTCTCTCCTTATCTCTCCTGACTGATTTTTTTTCTCGTTTTGCTTTTTAGTGCCTTAGCACTGCGGGTAACATGAGATGATACCTGCATCCCATTCGGGTTTCACAGCTATTCCAGCTCCTCTACGATAAAACATCCAAATGCACTATTGCCAAACGGTTGCTGTGGCATTTGCTGTGTTTTCCGGTAAAGCCTCAAAAATACCAGAAGAGGTTGTTACATGATGAGAGCTTGAAAGGGCCGCAGAAGGGCCTCAAACCAGCAGTATGACCAGTATTTCCTCCTTTGTGTTTTGTTGAGCTTTTGCATAGCCCTACAGCCCTACTCGTGTGCATGTTTCTGACCGAAACCTCAGAAACAGACTCCATGAGCATGGCATTAGGGCCTGACTTTCTTAGTAAGATCTGTGCTCACAGACCAGCATCCTGCTGCACTATTTGCATTCACCTGAGTACACCAGAATTGGCAGGTCCGCCACTGGCACCCTGTTCTCATTGCAGATGAGAGCAGCTTCACACTGAACATGTGTGACAGGTGTGAAATAGTCTGGAGACGCCATGGCATCTGGTACAGCATTTTATGGATAATATGAGACTTAAAAAAATCTTAGCACTGTACAAACATAACAAAATGCAATTGAATCAGCCTTGTAAACATCCCAGTTGTCCACGTCTACTGCGGAGTAGTGAAGACATACTGAATATAGTGGAGGGAAAAAAGTGAGTCTAGTATCACAACAAACATCAAACGTCAGTATTTTATTAAATAAATATACTCTGGGAATAAACAAGAGGACTCATTTGATTCAACACCATCCTGAAATAATTTACATTAAATTAGCTAAACTGACGAAAAACATCCAATTCTGGACACAATCAGCTTGACAAAGCCCTCTCCTAATTCAGAGCAAGTTAATGCCTCACTCATGTGTAAAAACAAGACCTCGACCTCCTTGCATCCACAAATAAACAATTAATAAATACACTGGTAGTGCTTGATGATTGTATTGAATATTTTTCCCATTATGTGACTGACTATAACTTGTGGTGACTAAATGGTTGCCCAGAAATTGAGGGAGTTGCACAGTCACACCCACAATTGCACAGGTCACCTGATAGCAGGCAACCTTTCTGAAACAGTTGCAGTCTGACTTGGACGGACTGCAATCATCCCCATCAGCGGTTTGCAAATACAGACAACAAGCAGCCTACAGGAACAAAGCAAGGACTGAGAACATGGACTTAATTGAATTCTATTGTGCCAGCCGACGCCAAGAGAGGTTATATGGATGAGCAGCAGACCAACATTGAGAATGATCAACAAGCACTCGGCAGCTCTGTGCTACGGCATCAACAAAGGAAAGCTACTACTGAAGCTGAAGATCAGTATAGACACAATGAGTATGGAGATAATGAGGTGACCCTGGTACAAGACGTCAGTGTAACTGAACTATATGATGCCTAACCACCTGCAATCACTGCAGCCACTGAGCCGAGGATGAAGATTGTGGCGAGTCTCGATGTTGCAAGACATAAGGATAAAATTACTCTCCACCATCACTATTATGATCACAAGCAAGTCCACACTGCTGTTCTTCTTAGGCCTCAACCCCCTAAGCTAGCTCATAACAAAGACTGGATGCAGATTAGATGACTGGAAGGAGAGCAGCCTCCTAACCTCCAGCTGACAGTCACCTCGTCCCTCTCCTCGCCTCCTCTGCACCCAAAAAAGAGTCAGCCGGCGGCCAGAAACATCGAGTATGTGCAAAGCCTGAATACAATCCAGTAACTGAATCTAGAGAGCTGATTTTTATTTTTTTACATCTTCGGTTGTTAGCTGAGAGGAAACTGTAAATATTTATCCATATGTACTGCGCCTGGCAGCAATTAAATAGGAGTGAGAAGAGTGGTAAAATCCTTTACTCTTGTTTATTATTTAAGAACGTTGGAGTGATTTTGTTAAGAGTTGTCATTGTTGTGCTTAAAAGTTGTAAACCTTGTCTTGAACTGCATGATTAGATCTTTTTCTGTTCCTCCCCTACATGTAGGATGTTGGGGGAGGTCATTTAGCTATGGGTTTCAACTGCAGGCACATTCCATGCAAAGCTTCTGGTTTCCTTCTCTGCTAAAGGATGGTTACTTCCGATCTTGTATGACCTCACCTAAGCTTGTACAGACGTGGACAAAATTGTTTGTACCCTTCGGTCAATGAAAGAAAAACTCACAATGGTCACTGAAACAACTTTAATCTGACAAAAGTAATAATAAATAAAAATTCTATAAATCTTAACCAATGAAAGTCAGGCATTGCTTTTCAACCATGCTTCAAGGGAATTATTTATAAAATAAATGCATGAAACAGGCCTGGACAAAAATGATGGTACCCCTAGAAAAGAATGAAAATAATGTGACCAAAGGGACATGTTAGTCCAAGGTATGTCCACTAATCGGCATCATAGGTGTCTACAATCTTATATTCAGTCAGTGGGCCTATATATAGGACTCCAGGTAGTCACTGTGTTGTTTGGTGACATGGTATGTACCACAATCAACATGGACCAGAGGAAGCAAAGGAAAGAGTTGTCTCAGGAGATCAGAAAGAAATCATAGATAAGCATGTTAAAGGTAAAGGCTATAAGACCATCTCCAAGCAGCTAGATGTTCCTGTGACTACAGTTGCACATGTTATTCAGAAATTTAAGATCTATGGGACTGTAGCCAACCTCCCTGGCTGCGGGAGGAAAATTGATGACAGATCAAAGAGACGGATAATCCAAATGGTAACAAAAGAGCCCAGAAAGACTTCTAAAGAGATCCAAGCTGAACTTCATGCTCAAGGAACATCAGTCAGATCGCACCATCCGTCATTGTTTGAGCCAAAGTGGGCTACATGGGAGACAACCAAGGAGGACACCATTGTTGAAAATAAATCATAAAAAAGCCAGACTGGAATATGCCAAACAACATGTTGACAAGCCACAAAGCTTTTCGGAGAATGTCCTGTGGACAGATGAGACAAAAATTAAACTTTTTGCCAAGGCACATCAGCTCTATGTTCACAGACGGAAAAATGAAGCACATCAAGAAAAAAACACTGTGCCAACTGTGAAACATGGGGGAGGCTCAGTTATGTTCTGGGCTGCTTTGCTGCATCTGGCACAGGGTGTCTTAAATCTGTGCAGGGTACAATGAAATCTCAAGGCTATGAAGGGATTCTAGAGAGAAATGTGCTGGCCAGTGTCAGAAAGCTTGGTGTCAGTTGCAGGTCATGGGTCTTACAACAGGACAATGACCCAAAACACAGCTAAAAACACTCAAGAATGGCTAAGAGGAAAACATTGGACTATTTAAAAGTGGCCTTCTATGAGCCCTG
>VUQR01036071.1:0-11885 GCA_015108515.1 Hemichromis elongatus
GTACTGTAGTGTACTTTAAACACACTGTATGTGTTTTAATAAATCGCTGCACAAATATAATTTCTTTCTCTTCTTCTCTGCTTCATATATTTGCCATTACTGCTTCATTTTTTCTTACACTGTGGTTCTTTTTTGTGATATATAAACATGCATTTTACAGCTTCAGGGCGTGTCCACACCTCCGCTCTTCACCCAGTTCAGTTCACATGCTGAGGTGGAGTCTGAACTTCTTTACTTGTCCCTCCTCTGAAGTCAGCTCGACTTTTTTGCCTTTCTTTTTTTTCCCTCCTGCAGCTGAACCCAAAAAAACTTCACAATGACCAAAAAACTCTTCCACGTGTCCACTGCAGGACTTGGAAGAAGCAGTGGGATGGAGAGGACATGTCTGATGTTTTTGCTTCTCATTTGCTTAAATAAAGATTTTGAAATGTAAAGTTTTATTGCTCAATGTGAACGTTGCACAAGCAGTCGTAGAAACAACGCCAAAGGAAGAAAGACGGAGAGGAACTGAACAAAGCAGACAGCTGGGTAACAAGTGGTAACGAGTGGTTAAGCAGCGCACAAATAACTCAAAACTTCAGTTTTGCTGCTCAGCCTGCAGCTCATTCGTTGTTTATCTGCTGTGAAATAGATGAGATATTTACCATCTGTTTTACTTCAGGAAACTAAGAGGTGACTGTTAGAAATAGTACGTATATTACTGCCAACTGAACATTGTGAGATAAAAAAAAGGCACGTGTGAAAAAAATGCAATGCTCTCAACAGGAGGAACAAACAGCTAAGAGTGTGAAATATGTAAGGAAATATTCAGGTGCAGTCAGTCAGCCTTTTGCTATTTTGTATATTTTCAGTCATGTATTTTAAGTGGGGGCTTGATTATTATCACAAAGTTGTTAGAGGCTCATTTCAGCATGACTCCGTTTTAGTGACCGGAGTAACCCAGAGGAGAGAGTGGAGGCGGTCTGCCTCGGAGGGGTTTGAGAGTACATAGAAGCTCTCAGCTGGAGAGGACAGGCCTCAACTGGCATCAGGCACAAGGAGAGAAACATATATGCTCTCAGTTTGTCTTTGGTGAATCTGTCATATTCATATGTTTTCTGATTATGTTTATGTTTACTCCACTAAAGTCTTGCTTAGATGGGATTTTAGCTGTTTTTTTAAAAAAAATGTCCTTTACAGAAACACTGACATACTTTTACTGTTAACGTTAAAGCAAGAAAGCACCCTACATATGTCAGAAAACAATGTAAAAAAAGAAAAGAAACTCAAATGTGAACTCATCGTTTAGCCTGCATTTATAAATCACAGCTATAAAAAGAACACAAAGGCTTGGGTGGAAACTCACAGTTTAACTATAAATTAAAGTAAGCACACTACCAGAAGGAGAGAAGCAAAAGGCAGCTTCCTCTGAGAAATAACTGCTGTTATTTATCCAAAGGTTTGTACCTGTCTGTTATCAGAAACAGCCCCAAGCCCTGCATTGGTATGTTTTTTTTTCAGTTGGATTAAAAAGAAAAAATTACTTTGAAGCTGGCGTGCTTCTAAAAAAAAAAAGTTCCTCTGAATGGATGGTACCATGTAATAATCGGCATAAAGAAAAACAAACAGCAAAACCTGACAAGTGATGGTTGGCTCTGTCTGTTTCCTGTCATACCGTCTCGCTTTAATATTTTCTCAGATTCTTACTGAGATAAAATTTCTAGTTTTAAACTCTCCTTCTCCTCTCCATCCATTTGGTTGCAGCAGATGGCTGCCCCTCCCTGAGCCTGGCTCTTCCTGTTAAAAAAGAGTTTTTCTTTCTCACTGTTGCCAAGTGTTTGCTCCTATGGGGTCTCATTACAAAGTCGTTACCTTAAAATGTAAATCGCATATATAAAGGAAACTGTGGTTTTGAATTGGTGCTATATAAATAAAATAAAACTGAACTGAGTTAAAAAAAAAAGAAGAAGGTGCCTGGTGCTTAACATTGCAGGCGTCGAGGTGAAGGCTACTCAGGCTGTCAGGTCTGACCAGGCACAGATGAGAGATGTGCTTGGACGTGCCGTGAGCCATTCTGAAATCTGACCTCTTCCCCTCTCCTCAGACAAAAGCACAAACTGCGTTTCTGAAACATGAGCATGTGAGTGAAGCCTCTGTCCATACAGATGTTTGGGGGAAAGAAATCAGCTTCACTCACAAAAAGTCCCTAACTATGTAGTCACGACATCATTGACAGTCTACATATTTACAATGCAAGCTAAAAATATAGTCCAGGTCACGAGCAGTGGCTGCGCGCGCGCGCGCGCACACACACACACACACACACACACAGTCAGGTGAGCATGTCAGCGAGTTAGAGGACCGTGTTGCTGTGTTTTCTTAGCCTGTGTCAGACAGGATGGCCACACTGAGGAGGAATCAGTGGTGTTTCCTTTAACTGCTCCCTGAGGTCCGTAGTGTCAATACACACCCTCTACACCCTCTCCCTCCTTCCCTCTCTCTCTCTCTCTCTCTCTCCCTCACACATACACACAGAAAAAACACATGTGGATCCTGTATCAAACTTGGGATGCAGTTCACACCAAAGAGGGGTTCTTTAATTGTGTCTTTGTCAGCATGTGCGTCACCACATAAATGTGTCCTCTGCTTTTACTCTCTTGCAACAACTACTGAAAATGTGTGCCATTAGAAACTGTAGGAGGGGATGACAAAAGACGACTGAAACACTTTTCTAGCACTTCAATCTTGCACTGCTCTCCATACACAACGGTGAGGTTTTGGAGCCCTGAAAGATTAAAATTTCCTTAATAATACTGAAAAAGGAAGAACAAGAGAGCTGATGCAAACAGATTCCCAGCGTAGTCTCATCTCTAAAGCTGCAGCCTCCAGCTCTGGAGCTCTGGTCTTTTTCCAGCATGTCTGGAATTCTCCCTCCTTTCCTTCACCCTTTTCTTCTTTTCCTTCCTTTCCTTCCTTCTTTCCTCTTCCACGTCTGTTGACCACTCCCTCAGCGGCAGTAATCACACGAAAAATAAAAGCAGCAATTCCCACAAAGATCTGAGGTGTGATCGTTGCACTGCATATTTGTCTTTATAAAAAAACTTTTGGTCAGATAAAATATGCAAATGTTTATTTTATAAAAGACAGTGGAGGGGACTGGTCATTTTAAATGCATGCTTCGTTTGTTTTTTGGGGAAATTAGGAAACAAATGTTGGGTTAAAAAGGCTCAAAACCCCAGTGAAGCGTATAGCATGTATGCATCTCCTTTGTAACTTAAATATATTTTGGGTTTTCACATAATGATGTGATGCACAGTGATTGTTTTCCTCCACGCAGACTTGCAGATGACGTGGCTCTCGAGTCTCTGCTGCTCCCACCTCAAACCAGTTTCTAAAAGAGAACAGGGTGGAAAAAAAAAGAAGAAATCTTAATGACAAGCCCTAGCGACCCAAATGAACCGGGAGCTGGCAGCGTTGGCTGGCGTTTCCCTGCTTCGGCCCGCCTGTGATGGAGAACAGCCGGTGTTTAGGGAGGGGCGTCTAAAGTTTGGAATAACATGGCATTAGCCTCAAAATGACAATTCACAGTCTCCATTTTTCCATTTTCTGCCCGACAGCCTGTTGCTCTTACTGTCTGCTTTTCCTCCATCTTTTACCTTCTTCTTTTTCTTTCTTTCATTACTGCATTTAGGTAAAAAAAAGAAGAAGTGATGTCTCCCTTCCTAACAAGATGCATTTCAACCAGATCCAGTTATATATTTTACTGCCCCTGAACAAAAGTATTTTCTGCTCTTGACTCAGTCCTCTTCTTTTCCTTTTTTCCCCCTTCCTAACCAGATGTGTTTCTCCTCTGGATCTCCCCTGTGCAGGCCCCCATGATTCATTTTCCACAGACATCTTAGAAGGTCCAAAGCTCTCCCTTCCCCCCACGCTGTTTTCTTTTTTTTCTCTTCTCCTCTTTCTCTCATTCTCTGTGCTGAGGCTCCTACTGCTGGATTGTCTCAGCCTGCATTGATTGTCAGGATCACTGGAACAAAAACTCGGAAGGAATGAGGCTTATGTGGAGTCTCTACAGCCAAAGGGCTGATGTTTGTGAACAACGCTCACTGTCTCACCAAACTAACCAGGTATCCCATATGTACTGATGGGTCAATCCACAGTATGGTACCCTCAGGGAGGCAAATTCCCCTTCAGAGGGACATGATAAGGGAGGCTTTTTTGTGGGCTTTTTTACTTTCCTGATTTAAGCATGGGGGTGGGGGGCGGCATTTACCTTCTGTGATCTAACCTTTATGTGCTGCCAGCTCCTTTTTTCCCACTCCTATTTTCTAGCTGGAGTTAGATTGATTTAACAGTTTATGTTACACTCTTTGTAATAATGTAATTTGCAATTTGCAAGCTCCAGAGTAATGTTTGTTTAGCTTATATATCTTCTGAAAGGAAGACGTCAAGAGTCAGTTAGAACAGCTTAGCATAAAGACTGGAGACAGAAGAAACAGTCTTTCGGCCGATGACAGCTTTATTGATTTAATTTATTCATTTCTACTGACCCAAAACTGAGCTTTATATTTGGAAAAGGGGTTAAGTGCTAAGTCATGAGGAAGCTTGCTTGCTAGCTAGCTAGCTTGGTCAGAAAAAAACATTAATAACTGGTATGGGTATATCATAGAGGCACAGATACAGATAATTAAAGCCAGTAATTAGTAAATATCAGCCAACTCAGGAATTTAGCCCATTAGTGTTAAAATAATTCTACAATTTCACACAGAAACCAAAATATTTAAAGCCTAATGTTAGCTTGATTTGTCCTTACCGATTTGTCCTTACCACACAACCAATTTTGTGTGTTTTGGATCATTGTCTATTCTGGAACACCCAATTATGTCCATCTTTTAGCCATCTAGCTGTTGATTTCAGGTGGAGTTGAAAAATTTTGAGCTAGTCCTCCTTTTTCTTTATTGCATCTACTCTGTGCAACGTACCCGTACTACTGGCAGAAAAAAAAGCCCCAGAAAATGATGCTAGAAAGCAGCATCTTTCCTCCTCCAAAAGTACCCGTTTGTAGTTGAGTCTAAATAGTTTAATCGTTGTCTTTTCTCACCATAAAATGTTTCTCCAGAAGGTATTTGGCTTGTCCATGTGGGCAGCTGCAAATTTCAGTTGGGTTTAAACAGTATGATTTTGGTGCAGGAGATTGTTTCTTGGTGGGCCCCTTCATTGTCTATGGCGATGTAAAACTTACTTGACTATGGACAGCAATGCTGGTGTTCCAGGAGTTTCTAGTTCATGGCTGGTTGAACCTCGGTGGCTCCTGGGTTGTTCTTGAACATCCTATCTAATTTAATCATTTCTAAGGTAGACAGGTCTTCTTCTAGACCTTGGAAAAGTGGTGACACATCATAATAAGTTGTTTGAACTGACTTGGAATTTCCAGTTGTTTAGAAATGGCTCCATTAAGCTCCCAGAAGGGTCTTTGCAAAGTCCCAACTTCAACCGTACTGAAAATTCATGGACTTTGCTTAAAAGCCTGGTCGATCCAAGGAAACCAACCAATTATAAATTAACACTTCCAATTCTGCCTAGAAGTGTGGACAAACGCCCAGCCAGAATTATGCCAGAAGCTTGTTGATCGGATCTGATTGAGGTGCAACATTTGCAATATTTAACCAAATATTAATGGGGGTATGCATATATTTGAACCTGCATGTTTACTTTTAGCCATGTTTAGATTAGAGAACATCCAAATTCAAACTTATGCACTCAATTTTTGTTTTACAAACTCATTAAAAATGCATCCTGTTTGATGTACTCCAAAAAAAGAACAATTCAGAGAAATCATTAAAAGCCCCAAATTACCATGACATTCACGCTCACCATGAGTGCATAAAACTGTATGGAGATGCCCACTTCAGCGAGTCGAAACAGTTGAGATTTCCTGACAGGCAGCACCTGTCACTCGAAGTGTTGATTCCCCTGAAAATGCAGATTTAAACCTTTGAATAATGGAAAGAGGCTGAGCTGTGTAAAATTTACACTGGCAGTTTTGTCATGAATTGAAAATAAAAGACAAGCATTTTGTTCTGTACCACACTGTAAAGTCTTAAGTTGTTAAAATGGTTTCCGTAAGAAGTGGGTGAAGTTTGGATCCAGCGTTAAACCAAACAGCTCATTTCTTTTCACTTCTTCACCTTGCTTAAAAGATGTCACAACAAGTGTTTATTTTATTGGTGCCTATCAATGATGACAAAACTCGAGCATATAACTGAATATAATTCCATAATTGTTGGACAACTGGATCTTCTGCAGCATCAAACTACTACTTTAAAAACACTACATTCTTTCTTTGCACCCATATAAGTCCACATAAAATGTATTATCTAAAGCTTCTTTCTATCAAAATTTACCGAGGAACAAAAGATGCATCATGAAAATATACAAAAGTCATCATAAACAATAAAATTTTCAACAATTAGTCTTGAAAATGTGCTAATTTTAGTCTCTTTATAGTTTATTTCTAATTACAGGTCCAGCAGGTGAAAAATGAAAACATCTCCAACAAAAAGGGAACATGCTGCACTATAAAAAAATAACAATAACAATAAAAAATAAATTACTAAAAGGTGTTGTAGGTTTGGAGGCACTTCCTAAGTTGGCTGTAAACCAAATTTTGTGTAGATATATGGTTACAAACTGTTACATATGACACGGTCACATTAGGAAAAACAGCTGTATATGCACCTGTAAACATCTGTTTTTGTGCAGCGTGTGAAGAGCGTGCGGGGGGTGCCAGCCGTTCCCTTGTCTTTACTGGCACGTGGCCTGCTACTGCTTGTTGAGTGAATCCCCTCTTTTCCAGCAGCAATTAAGTGTTAAATTGAAAGGTGGGCCATGAAGAGGCAAACCCCACAATTACCTGGCGAGTGTGAAAGCTTTACACAGGGTCAGAGCGAAACCTGGAACTACTTTTTTGTAAAATCTGATGTAAAAACCATTTTAGGAGACACAGTATTGCCCACATCAGCGTCTCTGTGCTTAAAACAGTGTTTGTTGACTTCAGCCACTTCACAATGAATATATTTCTAGTTTTTCTTGTGTATGTAGGTTGACATGGATGATAAATTCAGAAAGGCTGGTGACTCAAACTGTACTTTATAAGAAATAAACAGGAGGCTCTATTTTATTACAACTGTATCAGTGTGATACAGGCTGTCTGAAAGACGAGAACACAAAGACAAGGGAGATTTTTGCTTTGTAAACGCACATTAAGTGTAATTAAACCAACCTGCAACACTTACGCTACTTATTTAATTCTAGCACTGTTATTAAATGAATGGTATGTTAATTTATGGCTTAATTTATAAGAAAATGCCCTGAATTAGACATCAAATAGATAGTGAAAACTAAATTATATGATTCGAACTGGCCCTGCTAGATCAAGTGCAAACAGCAGTTAAAAGGGTTTGAAAGTTAATGATTGTTTAGTGAGAGTGCAGCGCTTTCTACCAGCACTCATCCTCACATGAACCCAGAGTCCTGTCATCCCATCCAAGCTCTACATCAGATGAAACCTCCTGCCACGTTGTCTCTCCTGTTCTTCCTCCCCTCCCTGTCTCCCTTTCTCTCTTTACTTCCACTCTCTTCCTCATTCCCTTGTTCTACGATTCTCACTGTGACTTTTTTTTCAAACTCTGGCCGCCTTGTTTCCTTCTTTTTCAGACATTTTCTCTTAGCATTTCTTTCTTTCTTTGCTGAATCTTGTTATATTATATGGTTGCAGAGATGAAAGGAGGTTGCAGTCCAGTTCATTTGCTTCCTGTGCTCCAGGCAGTCTAAAAGCCACCTCGGTGACCACACACACCACCGCACAAGCGTGGACGGCACAGTGATGATTCAGCTGCTGTACTCCGGTCAGAGGCCATTTTCACTCCGCTGTACTCTCTCATTTTCCACGACTCTCACAGAGACACTCTAAAAGTCTCTAAAAATGAAATGCAAGATGCACTTTTGATAAAAGTTTCCACTGAACTTTAACGATAAACCGATCACTTTGGGGGGAAAAAAGCCAGAAATGTTGGGTTTGTTGATTTGTGTATTTTTATAGGACTTTATAGGAGAAATGTGTGTGATCACTGGCTGAAAATCAGTAAGCTGAAACATTACTGTAAAAGGAATTATTAGTTTATAACATGTTCTTATCACTCTGGCATTCATTCCCAGTTGGATTGCGTGTTTTCTTTCTTTTAATTTTTGCAGTTTTACCCTCACAGTGTAAGTGCAATGAGATTTTTGCTTAGCAGGAATAGATTCTGTGCACTCCTCCATTTATTGTTTGTTTCTTTGTTTCTCTCATTTCATTTTCTATAATGATAATGATTTTCATTTACCCAAATTTCCCCTTGTGGGACAATTAAAGGATTATTCTATTCTTCTAAATCTGTCAAATCACATGAGTTCAGACGCAATCAAAACCATCGATTATTGAGGGGCTGCAGTGAGGTTTGCTCAAACTATATTTACTGTAGTGTGTGATTAATCAGTCCCTGGTCCACATGCTTATCTCAGAGCAGGCACTGGACCGTCTGAAGGATGTGGTCCATGGAGGAGGAGGTGGCTCCCTCAGAAGAGCTCAAATCCACCCTAAGGCCGCTCCTCAAACGGTGGACACTTTCTCACACAGATGTAAAAAAGGCCTTAAAAACAGACATTAAGGCAGAAAGTATTCACACAGTACCTCCACCTATGCATATAAGTAAGTTCTTTGTAAGTTTATTCTAGCTTTTTATACAGAAATGCTTTTAAAATTGATCACTTAAGTGATCACTAAATACCTAACAAGGTTACAATTTCTGGCTTAAACAACTGCATGCTGAATAATTCTGGCCTGGTTATGCGTTCCTGACATATTGAGTCTATAAACACTTGATTAGCCAAACAGTACCCAGCTAATAAATGTGATTTACACCTAAATGAGTGTATACAATGGACCCGACGCACACCACTGACCCAGGGGTACAGTGAAACCATCAAATGTGAAACAGGAGCATTTCTCTCCCCGTATCTGAGATTTCTTTGATGGTAAAAGTCAGCCTTGCTCAGTCAGACCAACAAATACATGCTTCAAATCCTTCAAATGCTGTGGATCAACCATTTCAGCTCGTGCCGTCTCCAGCGTCTAGACTGTGAGGCTGCAGTAGGCTACAGTGAGTCAAGCTGTAGCTTTTTCTACCTGCTCATTAAAACTTTTAAACATATCTTATAGAGAATCGTGCTAACATTTCACCTCAAATGCCTCTGGCAACAATGAGAGAAACGTGAGGCATCTAAACGCCTCCCACAATCTTTTCTGAAGCCCGCCCAGACAATCTGCAGACAGAAAAAAGAAAAAAGGAGAAGGGAGAGAAGAAGTTAAGAGCTCCAAAAATAAATGCAGAGAATGGTACAAAGAATACAGTGAAAACACTGAATCCAGCAGTCCACCATTAGTCTGTTACAGTTATGGTTATTGCATTTGAATACCAACTTATTTCAGCATGCCTTCAAACTGAAGAGCACTCTTTCCCCCCCAAAAAAAACAGCTGCTACACCTTCTGTGAGTTATCTGTATATTTCTAGACAGTTTGTCATCATTTTGTCTTTCTCTCACTGTGAAACAAAGAGTTTCCAACCGCAGATGCTCCAAGCTGCTCTGTGAAACCCATCTTGGTGCTTGTACTCATTTTCTCCATGCCCCTTTAGAAGAGTGAGAGAGCAGCATCCTCTTCTGGTGAAAATTCTCAATATGCAAGACGCCGCAGTCCAAACTCTTCTATCTTCTTAGTTTCCACATGTCACTCTGTAAATGTCATGGGAACAAACGACAGCAGCTCGCTCACATATGTCACATGAAAATTAATTATTTGTTGTTTTGCACACGCATATGTGTATTCTTGAAGAAAACTTGGTGAGCTTGCTGCAGCAGCTGGTGAAAAAAACAAAACGTCCGGGTCACACTGTCCACTGGAGGGTGCCGCCGCATCGCACACGGAGCCACCGGCAGGGTGCGCTCCTTCCTTAAAATGCAGAAGACATCAGCAGCCACTCACCGATTTGCGAAGAAGTCTGTAAAAAATAATCATTTTTCTAAAGCTCTGTTCAATAAAAAACTCACACTTCGGCTTTGCTAGGTATTTTTCTTGTGTAATTGGAAAGTGTTAATGTAAATGCTGCTACACACACACACACACACACGCACACACACACACACACACACACAGTGTAGCTGAACATCTCCACTGGAACAAGCAGAGATTATATGCCTTTCAGCTCATGCACAACATAACAGCCCAGTGAGTTCAGGGATGGGGCATCTTTTCATTTTTTGCTACAAATCTGTAGCGATACAGTATTTACCCACTTGTGTCCTTTTCACCATCCTCTTCCTTGTAATTCATCCAAGCGTTTGAGCACATCAAAGGAGCATCTTAGCCAGGAGAACTATGTCTGCAGTCCTTTCTGTCTGCATGAAACTGTGTATAAAAGCATGACACATGTTTAAATAAACTACATGCATGGACATTAACAGCAAGAAAAAGGGGGCTGGAGCAGGTCTGATGAATAAAAAAAGGCATGCTGGGAATTATTTTATGATGCAATGATTGGGTAAAATTGGAGCAAGAGTGCAGCTGATTTTTCTTTTGTCATGTTTTGCATATTTGTAAAGTCTTTTCTGCACCTAACTCTATGCAAAACAATCTACCAACCCATTTATCATCATTAGGTCACCTTTTCAAACCATGATTGCAAACAAAAAACCAAACAACCACATCAAGGCATAGAGGTACTATTAATTCGTTTACACATAATTCAAGTCACGCTGGAATTATTTCCTGTAATATCTGTGTGTGCTGTGATCACCATGCAAGAGTGTACCTTCCCCTGCTGCAGTTAAGATTCTCATAATGCAGGATGACAAACAGGTCATCAAACGTGTCCAACGAATGAGCGCACATCGGTCCACATTCACATGAAAAAAACAAGGCAACAATAAATCATTTTCTTCATTAGGTCGCACCAAAAGACACACGAGCATAAAGCAGCTTGCGGTGAGTCACTTAAGCAGGCTGTTTCTGTAGCTGTTGACATTGCAGCAGGAGTTTGAATTATTATGACAGAAAAGTGAAAAATCAAATTCGTTTGTAGAAAGGAGAAAGATGTTTATGGCGTGTGAAAGTCTTTACCTTTACCGCTGTACGAATAAAGTTTTGGTTTTGGAAGAAGAATAATAACTTTTAACTCAAGAAGTATAAAAAAATCAAACTCTACAGAGAATTAGCACCTGCATCTGCACCTTAATATATGCAAATGTATTCAAGTAACTATAAGTAATTATACTCACTGCCCAATTTATGAGTTATCTCTGTTCAGCTGCTCATTAATGCAAATACATAATCAGCCAATCACATGACAGCATAATAAATCATTCAGCTATGTAGATGTGGTCAAGATGACTTGCTGAGGTCCAAAGTGAGAATCAGAATGAGGAAGGAAGATGCTTTCAGTGACTTTGAAGGTGGAATGGTTGTTTGTGTGAGTATTTCAGAAACTGCGGATCTACTAGGATTTTCCAACACAACTATTTCCAAGACTTCCAGAGTCCGGTCTGGAAAAGAGAAAATATCCAGAAACTCCATGCCTTGTTGATGCTATCAGAGAAGAATGGTCACACTGCTTCAAGCTAATAGAGGGAAACAGTATCTAAAATAACCACTTGTTAAAATCAAGGTATGCAGAAGAGCATCTCTGAATCCAGGACATGTCCGACCAGGTGCAACTCCTGTCATCTCAGAACAGGGAACTGAGGCTTTGACTTGCTCACCAAAACTGGACTATCTATTAACCATTCAGGCTGCTTGTTGTGGTGTAAGAGC
>VUQR01036071.1:42733-67341 GCA_015108515.1 Hemichromis elongatus
CCCTCCCCCCTTAAACACAATACCTTCTGTTGTCAGGAAAATATCAAAGGGAATTAAGTAAGTGCCACCCTTCTCTGAGGCTTATGCTTTCTCAAGTACTACTTGACATCTAAACAATGGATACAGTTTAGACAGATGTTGTTTTATGCAGAGGTTTTACTGGTTTGGCCCACTTGAGATCAAACTGGGCTGTATGGTATGGACCATGACATAAAATACGTTTGGCAGCCCCACTGTAGACACACTGCAGGGTACACAGACAAACTAACGCCAGATTATTTTTGTGTGGATCGTTTAAGTTGTATCCTCTAACATATGCAACCCTGTTACTGAAACCTATTTAGTGTGGAAAACAAAAAGAAAAAAGAGGGAATTTCTTGACAATAAAAACATTATAAAAAAGGAAGTGACATGATTGAGACGTATACTAACTCCATGTGTAGTACAAAGGTCAGACCTCTTTGACATATTTTGTATTTTTCCAATGTTTTCTCATTGGATTGAGCGTGTCACTTGAACAATGCAATTACACTACATTTACTACATTTATATTCCACTACACTCCGATGCCAACTAACAGTGATTTGCAACACTCTACATAAAAATAATTTATATAAAAAACATTAAAAACATATAAATATTATTACACAGCATTTCAGTGTTCCAGAGTATTTATTTGTAACACTTTATGTATGTGAAAATAACAAGTGACTATTGAAAAGTTAAGGTAGATTTTGAAAGTTGCTTAAATGAATATAAATTTATTGTATTACTGAATCTGAAACTGAATGGATATTCAGTATGACGGTAACAGGGTTGGCAAGCAGGCATAGCAAACAACAGGTAATCAAAAATACAATAAAAAAAATATGTATCTTTGTCTAATTTTTGATGGCTAATTGTTTTTAGCTTAAAATTTCAATCTATTACATAATGAGCAATGTACACATTTTTTGGAAACAGATTTAATAGTAAGTATATTTGGAACAAGCTCGCGTACGCTTTTTATTTTTACGCCTCTTACTTTTTTGTCCTCGTCGACCGCCGTATGGTGTCGTGGCGTTTGTGTTGTGGGCAGACGTGCTATAGTTACCGGATCAATCAGAAGTATAACTTCCTTTTTATTTAGTCTTATAACATAAACCGTTGGACAGTGTTAACTTCGGCCGGGTCGAAATGAGGCGCGCCGGACTGGGTAAGCAACAAACAATTAAACCAAACCTTTATTTTTGTCATTCGTAGCATTTCTGGCTAACTAGCTAACTAAAGCTAGCTTATGTTAACAAATGATTGCTATTTTATACTCTTGAGTACTCTGTTGATCATGAACGCATTATTAAAGGTTAGTGTCATTAAATACAGGTGAAGGAGGCTCTGGGAACTATGTAGCTAGTGGATATAGTGTATACGAGGAGGAAAATGAACACCTACAGGAGGGACTCAGGGCTAAAGTCAACGCGTTGAAAAGTGTAAGTAACTACTGAGTACGAGCTTTTTGCTCTTATTTTAACAGTCAGTGAACACCGAAGCAAAGAGTTTTATATAAATATCTCAACGGTGTATGCCCCTTTTCTCATATGGACTGTATGTACTCAAAATGTATACTAATTTCTTCAGTTACTATGTACTATGTTCACGTAATCATAATCAATTGTTGTTTACAGCTCTCCATTGACATTGGCACAGAAGTCAAATACCAGAATAAAGTGCTGGAGGATATGGTGAGTTTTACTTTAAAGTACGCTTGACCACTTGCACCTGTATCAAAAAAGCAGCATTTAGTGTTGTCTGATGTTGCCTGCTTTGTGTGTTGTTTTATATTGTGGTTTGACTTACATTGGTCAAAGTCACTGAGAAGCCCCTCAAAACTAAAGAATTTGAGTAAATGATCCAGATTCCATCACTGTAAACTTTAGAAAAGTCTCATTGCACTTGAAAATTGTTCTCTGCTCGATGTCAGACTTCTGTAATCATGTAATCAGGGTGACTGTAGTGTGGTTCAATCCCTCACTCCTCCTAGTCTGCATGCCAAATATCCTTGAGCAAGATATTACCGCTCCGATGCAGAAGTATGACTGTTAGTTAGTAAGCACTTAAAATCATAGAAGAAAGTGGGTGAATGTGGCATATTGTCTTAAGTGCTTTGAATATCTGGGAGAGTAGAAAAGCTCTATATAAAAATCAGTCTATTTACCACTTTAATTCTCCGCCTCTCCCTTTAGGACACAGACTTTGACTCCACGGGCGGCCTGCTTGGCGCCACCATCGGCAGAGTCAAGAAGCTGTCCCGGGGCAGTCAGACCAAACTGCTGTGCTACATGCTGCTCTTCTGCTTTTTCGTCTTCTTTGTCCTGTACTGGTTTATCAGGTTGAGGTGATAGGAGGATCTTATTGGACTTTACTCTTCAGTTCTTCTCTTCCAGTCTTTGCTACAATGACACATCTGAACCAGACCGAGATATTAAAGAGAAAAGGCAGGGATCTTTTTTTTTTATTAAGTCATTACACTTTTATGTGCAACGGTGTCAGGCTTTCAAATAATGACTCGAGAAGAAGTTTAGAAAGGTCTACTAATGCTGTTTGATGGAGTACTAAAAAGTAAAAGAGGTTTAGGACAATGTGAGAAAATCAATAATCACAGGAAGTGTAGCGCATACTGTATGCATAAGTGAAGCAGACAATATCAGTATTTACAGTGTTTATTCTTAATATCTGACCAGTTAACCTGGATTGAGAAGAGCATCATTTATGACTGTAGAAGATACAGCAGTGTCGAGAACTGTAATTCTCAGCAGTCAGCTGGGTTCAAGTTGAACAAGTTATAGAATGATGTGCGTAATCTAGCGTATGTGCTTTTAAGGGTGAAAGGACACATTCTACCATCATCTGACGACCACATGTGCGACAATAGTGTACGTCATTGTTTCATCTTTATTGTAAAAATATTAATGTAAATAAACAAATTTTATGCTCTGGATTAGCTGGTGTAACTTCATGCTGTTGGATGTGCTGAAATATTTTCAGCATGAAAATATCAAACATATAATATCCATTTCTATTAAAGAACATTATATTTCTCTATTCTAAACAATAATTATATAATTAACAAATTACATCAAACAACAACCAAAACTTTGCAGTTGTTGAACATGCTTACCGACAAGGAAGGAAGGAGGAGGGGGGGGGCTTTATTATTCTGTGTGATTGACTATGGGGATGTCTCTATGACCACACACAGTATTGTTAAAAAGGCTGAATCTCCTCCACTGAGTAACTGATCAAAGTGCACAAATCAGAAGGGATTTTCCCACTGGGGCTGGCGTTGATGACATCACTTGCCAGGTAGTGTGTCCATGTACTTGCAGATGATTCCCAGCATTACCTCATCAGCTCCTGCACCAATTGACATTAACCTGGAATCCCTGAAAGAAAAATTTCTGTATGTTTTTTTTTTTTGTTTTTTTTACAATCACTAACAGAAGGCTTTGTGTAATTCATGTAAATGAGCTAAAGTTAAGTCGATTTGAGTCAAATAATCCGGTTGTATTATTTGCCCCGTCACTAGATGTCAGTATTGTGCAAAACAAAGACTTGAGAATCTCAAACTAAGTGTTACCTGATAGGCACTAAATGACTGAAAAAGGCCTTTAGAAGTTTTCAAACATTGGCTAAAAGTTGTTTTTGTTCATGTGGACGTAGCGTTTTCAGTGGGAGAAATGTTTGGTCACTCATTCAAGTGACTACTTCAGCCTCATCTGACCGCAGGTTTCCCCAACCTTTTAAACAGAACATTTGCACAATGATTTTGCATCATTTTGGGGATTTCTTTACCTGGATGACTGAGCATGCATCAAAACTTTTCAAGCAATATTAATAAAGTAAAAAAAGCCAATCATGTTTGCAATTTTACAGTAATTATTAAATAATAACATTTAAACGATATAATCAATCAGAAGGCTTAATTTAACACGTACAACAAAACTGAATGCTGTTGCCATAGAAATAATATATCTTAACAAAAGTGCATCTATTAGCAGCTGAGTCAGATTTCGGTTAGATATAATGGTTTTTTTTTAATTTTGCATGGAGTGTTAACTTGTGGCTATCTGGTTACACTGCATTTTTATCATTTTCAGATATGACAATAAGGAATACATATTATTAACCTTAGAGTGAGTGTGTCTTAGTTCTTTCCTCATTTCATCTTACCTGTAAAATCGGCTGACTGACACATCACTGGTGTAGCCCATCCCTCCCCAGTACTGGAGACAGCTGTCGCCCACTTCTCTGGCAAGCCGGCCCCCCTTTAATTTGGCCATGGATGCCAGCTTGGTGACATCGTTGCCTTTAATATACAGCGCTGCAGAGGGAAAACAAAGGATAGCCACAAGATGGTAAGAGTGTAAAAAATGCCCAGTTGGACAGAATGAAAAGAGGAAAACAGACAATAAAACAAATGTGCTTCAGTTTCAGAATCACATGCGTTTGGCTCTGATTCAATGTTTTTCTCCATTCAGGCCTTTTCCCAGTGCAACTGATCAGTGCCTCCATTGTAGGAACCCTCTAGAGGAACATGTGTGAGCCGCATGATTTCTCCTGTTTCAGCCTCTAAAAAAAAATATAAAAAATAGAGTTTGTTTGTGTGTCTGTGTGTGTGCTTATCTACCTGCACCAAACAGTCACAGAGAGCTCTGCTTTCTGGGCAAGGACATTCTGACTCGAACTGTTCCCAGTTTGATGAATTCACCCAAAGCTACTCGCCACTGAGGAGGTTTTAAACTGAGAGACAAATCACCAGAGCTTGGACCCCTCGGATGCAGACATGCATTCGTATTATAAAGATGGCAGTGTGAAGCACTTGGATTGCATTCTGGCAGAGCTAGGTATGTGCCTTTCCTATGGTAATATTAATGCCTCTGCTCTCCACTAAGCTTCACGCGCTTTCAACCTGCTATTATATTCCAAAAAAACTTTTTTTTTTGGAATTGTGTTTGGTTTTTCCAAGGAGGAGGTGCAAATCTCTTGGGGGTTGCATCCGATGTAAAAACCTGCCAAATCAAATATGTGGAGCTCCGCGCTCTGCAGGGGGCCGTGTAGGGAGCAGATGAAAGTAGCTTCCTTTCATAAAATAAAGATGGGAGGATCTGACTGTGACATCACACACTTGTCTTTCAGAAATGCATTCAAAAAAATATTTTAAAAACGAGTTATGAAAATACAAAACGTAAAATACAATTTAAAATATTCAAATTATAAATAAGTACGTTAATAAAAATTAGCATCAGCTAAATAAACATCACATCATATCTGTGCTTACATTTATTAAAATCTTTAATAATACTGTCATAGTGTTGATGTTATTATTGGCACTTCTATTGAAAATACCATATAATAATATTTTTTCCTGCTGGAAAGCTGATCATTTTCCAGTAGACATCTATGGGGATTTACTCACTCTTGGAGTTGGTTGCTTGAGGCCAAACATAATAAAGCTCCTTTGCACAGTACTTTATGTTGTCTATAAAGTCAACCCACCTGTAGCACAGTAGAGAAGAGAGCGGAGCAGCTCGACCTCCGTCTGCAGCTCGGCCAACCTGAAGTGAACCGCCTGGTGATGAAGGACGGGCTGCTTGAAGATCTTCCTCTGACGTGTGTACTGGATGGTTTCCTGAATGACGTTGTCCATTGTGGTCAAGACTGGAGGAGACAGGTTACGTTATCTACCTGTGCTGCAGACGCTCTGTTTTGGATCAACCAAGCCAGACAGGCTGACTCGTGAGCGTCAGAGCCAGTAAAAACAGCACAAATAGTTTATTACACATTCTGGCTAAGACTACATTGATTCAAATCAAAAGCAAACAACTGCTTTACAAATTGCTTGAACCATGTGACCTGAACTCCCCATTTATCTGAAAAATAGATGTGAAACTGAAACAGTGTCATAAACTGCGCAAACTTCCAGTAAAATCTGTAGGAGGGAAAGATGGGTGAAAGTAAACTTTAGGTGACATCATATCCTTGGAGTAATAAGTAAGATAAGCTTCACTAAATAGTCTACTTACTATTGGCCACTGCCCAAAGCCTCTCTTCTTGGAACTGAAGCATCTGATAGGTAAAGCCCATGCCTTCTTGGCCGATAACATTCTTACAGGGCACGTGGACGTCATCAAAAAACACTTCAGCAGTGTCAGATGACCACATACCCAGTTTATCAATCTTTCGGGCAATGTGCACTCCTACGGTGGAACAGGAAACAGAAAGAACGTCAATATTATGAATGTTTTAGGGAGCAAAATTAAACCGTGTGTGTGCTACCCAAAAACAGGCGCAATCTTGAACTTGTAATGAATCACAGATAGTGGATTTTCTGCAGAAAATGTCTTTTGCCATTTAAAACAAATTGACTAACCCTACCCGGCAAGTTCATGGGTAAACATATGAGTGATTTGTTCTTATGTGGGGGGCCGTCACTGGTGTTGGCGAGGAGACACATCCAATCAGCCTGGGTACCGTTGGTGGTCCACATCTTCCCCCCGTTGATCACATACTCATCACCTTTCCTCACTGCCTTGGTCTTGATACCTGAAATGTGGTTGAGCGTTCAGAAAACTGGAGTTTAAATGGGAACCTCACATTAAAAGACTAGAAACGGACCCCAAAATTGAACCTTGAAAAATAACAGAAAAGAAGATATAATATTAAACTCACTGGAGACATCAGAACCAGCTCCAACCTCACTCACTCCGAGACAGGCCACTTTGTCCCCACTGATGGAGGGAAGGAGGAACTCCTTCTTAAGCTCCTCTGAACCAAACCTGCACACAGACGCACTGTGAGTGTGTGACGCCGTCTCGTTGTTTTTCCATTTATTATTTTATTTTTTCACCAATATTTTTTAGGACGCTGTCAAATGAAAGTTTCGGCGAACTTGTGTAACTGCGGCAGATCGAGTGCTTTAAAAACACACTGCCATGTTTGAGGCAATTACAGCTCCAGTGGGAGTGAGCAGGGAGCTCACGCGGTATCACTCCCACTCATCTGCAGCTCTTCTATACTACTTAAACCTCATCGCAGGCGAGAGTAGATCCTCTAATTAAGCTCCTGAGACTCCGGCTATCTATTTCACTGAATTTTTGTCTTGTGTCACCAGGAGCTAAAGCCAAGGTTCTCTATGCTTGGTAACAGTTTGCGTCACACAAAATGGGCAAAACAAAGCATTACCAAGCATATTAATTCACATGCAGCTTAGGGAGTGTAACTCTGATCAGTGGCTGCTCACTAGTGTTATTTACTAGTATAATAATAGTAAAAATATAAGAAAACTGTTTTACATGTTGCATAAAAGAAGGCACGATTCAATTGATTGAAAGAAATCAAAGAAAATATGCCGTTCACAGTATTTAGTTTTCTATTTTTGATCTAAAAAATATTGTCAAAAAGACAAGTTAATAAGATATTATCCACAGTTTTGACAGAAGTTTTATTTTCTCTGTTCCCATGTGACCATCCTCCCCACCGGAGGGGATTGTTACAAAGGCAAGCAAAGCACCAACCCAAAGTGTCCAGTCACATGACTCCAAGGCAATCGTTGTAAGAATGGATTCAGAGGATGTGACACTAGGTTTGCAGGCTTGTACCTGGCCAGCGCGGGCGTCGTCATGTCAGTTTGTACCCCGATGGCCATGGGGATTCCTCCACAGCGGATGTTGCCCAGCTCCTCTGCCACCGCTACACTGAAGCTGAAGTCGAGGCCCAAGCCCCCATACTCTGCACGAGACAAAACACATTTAACGTTTCAGTGCATCATGTGTATTCATGAATATCACTATTTTAGAAATTTAAACTTAAAAAAAATAGATGTGGATCATTAATGCAAAGCACAATCCCTGCAGCCACCTTTGCTGTGCCACTTCCATCTATCCTCTATCTCTAAAATCCCCACACTCACACATGCACGCGCAAATACACGCCGGTATACAAACTGGCATATATTGTGATCTTTTGGCACTGGAGCATGCACTAAAATTAATTATAGGGTGTTATGATTAACTGTGTTATTTGTAATTATGTGCAAAAAGCACTGCTGAGAGATCAGCAGCACACTGTCGATAAAGACACCGTCATCTCATGTGTTCTACTACCGTCTCAAATCGGATTTTGACCTCTTTTGCAAAAAAGAAGTTAAAAAAACAAAAAACAAAACCTGATGTCTATTTTCTTCCATTACGGCAGTGGGAATATTTGCAAAGAGCAAAGGTCCTTAATGGAGCTGAATGCTGTATAAAAAACGCACATTTATGTCAGTTATCTTCACCAGGACTCAGCCCTTATCTTTCTTTTACCCTTTATCATCAATTAAAATAAAGTACCTGCCATTATATTACATATTTAATGCAAAAGGACAAATTTCTACCTGCTACTCACGGAAGCAGGAAGCTGATGTACCCGCATTTATAATGAATTTCTCTCAGCTTAGTCTGGCAAACAAATCCCGTCAATAAAAAAAACACTATGACGATAAACAGTCATTCTGCAGTACAAAATATATATAAATAAATAAGTAAAACAAAAAACGCTTCAATTATCATGCTGGTCGAGTATATTTAACCTGACAGTTATTCGTTTAGGACAAATGTCCTGATGATAATGACCAGGCAGTCAAATGTAACAAGACTAAGCATTTGTGAATGTTCTGTGCTGTTTTCTCATTACTAAATACAGCACAGCAGCCGCTGAATGATGGATACTAGCACTGACTGACAATGAATAATTATGAGTGAATTTACCACACAGAGGCTGGCAACTCAAGCAAAAGTGGTTTAATATCACCTGCCAGACTAGTTGGGGAATAATGAAAAGCACGGTCTGTCAGAATGTCGAAGACGGACAGCGAATAATAGAAAGAGTCAAACAAATTGGGACAGAGAAAATGGAAAATATATAGGGGCAGGCAAAAAAGGGAGTGGAGGAGCCAAAAATAAGAGGAAACAGGTGCAGCTGTGCAGAGATAAGTCCCTGAGCCCTGGAAACCCTGCAGCGGTTAATGCGAACGAAGGGAAGCACCGAGGTTTATCCCACTTTAAACAAAACAGCAGGCCGTCTGGTTGAACAAGCAAGCAGAAGGAAAACAAAGCCGACTCCTGCCACAAATGTCAAACCCATACACGTATGTCTGCTCAGAGAAGCAGATGTTCCTCGCTATAGGCTCCCATAGGGGGGAGCTCCGCGTGAAGGAGAAACACAAGGATGAAGAATCTGGGAATTCATCTGCAGTGATGATGGGTGTAACGTACTGTACGTTCTGCCATTCTTTTATTTCTCTGAACTTAATATCAATATGAGGAACCCGATAATAAAACAGCTCACTTCTCCCTGGATAGGAAAGATGAATGACTATCATAAGCCCTTCTGCGATACCGTTCTGTAATAATCCTTACAATGAACACAGGTGCCATCGAGCTGCTCCTTCGACCCACGAACGCTTGCATCGTTATAGTCCTCGCTGCACTGTGATGTCTAGGTAAAACCACTGTGTTAATGTTTCTGGACAGAAAAACCTTCTGGAAGGTATTCGTCAAAGTATAGGTGAAGAGAAAAAGTGAAAGAAAAGTAACAGCCTGGACATACGAGCCTCACCGAAAGGTTATTCATTTCAAATCCTGTACAAAAAACACTCAGTGAAAGGGGGAAACGCGCGGGCTGCCAGGTCCTATCTGTCAGGCAGGACACAAGGCCATTTCCACTGTACGGGCGGCAGATACCTCTCTGTCAGGGAAAAGGAAAATGGTCAGGGAGCCAAGGGTCATCCCCTTCTTCTCCCTCAACGTGGCTGCCTTGGGAAAACTTCCTGTTCTCGTGTTTTGAAAGGTTAAAATGCCTTTCCTTGTGCAGGGAGAAAGAGCAGTAAGTCTTCTGACTGCACATGGGAGGATTTTCTTTACAGCTTTTATTGATTCCTATTTTTTTTTTAAAAAAAAAAAAAAAAACTGAGAATATGAGATTAAAGCCCTGCCTTAGATCTATTTAGTCAACAGTGTGTAATGCTTCTTAAATATTAAGCTACCACTGTCACTGCATTTAAATAATATTCTTTCATTTGGGGCTTCCTGTTAGCGTAACCTGACATTTGTCTGAACAGCCCTGTAAGAACTACATGTTTTAATGTCAACACCAACCACAGAAAACTAGAAATTGTGCCACAATATTTCACCAAGATACAGTTCATGCAAATCTTTTATTCACTAAGCATAAGACACCTTTCAGTTGTTTGCTGTGCAGAGTTTTGTTCTTGTCCATTGAGGAACAAGGTGCCCAATCGCAACCGCTTTCAAATTTTTACTACAAATATATGTTTTTGCAATGACTGAGTCTTTACTATGCACTTCTGACGAGTTTTACTGCACTGTATTTAGCTTAAGCACTTTTCTCATCAATGGCAAACATGTCTCTCTTTCACTTAATGAATAACATCTAAATTAAACAGACTCCTAAATCCCTCTTTCCCATTCCTGTAATCCAAGCGTCGGAATCAATTAACACAATGTAGAAGTGTGTGAGAGCCTGCTTCATTAGTCAGATGGGTGTAGTCTGCACATAAACAGCTTATTGTAGTTTTTCTGAAAGCATGCATTTTTACAGAGTGGAATCCTTGATCTTTTTTTCCCCTGTTATTATTAAAAGAAATTCAGCAAGACGAATCAGTAAAGGTGTAAAATGTACTGTTTGTGCAGAAAACAGATGTCAGCCATGTTTCCTGGGGGATTTTAGAGAGATGCGCACTCGATAGACTGAAAACAATTATACGATACGTCACAATGTCTGCGCAAATGAGGAACTAATACCCCCTTAAATGACACAAAAACAGAAAATCATTGCGTTGTGGTGACAGTGTGCGTAGTTAAGCATGCTTGTTCAATTGTTTAATCATTTCTGAATGTAATTAACTCTCTGCAGCACCATGAGGAGTCATGAAGCAGTCACTGTGGTAAGACAAACTGGGCAGGAGTATCCTCTTTATCGCAGGAGAAAGCAATATGGTGTTGATGTTATTCCCGCTCCGACTATATGCTGCACAGCAAGAATACATTTTCAACCATGTCAGTTTGATGCCCTTAACAACTGTCATTTACTGAGTGTTGCTGAGCCTGTATTTTCAAATGGCATGTCTTAAGCATGTTTCTTGCACCACACATGATTGCAGTTAATCTACAACCTGATCATGCAGTGTGTCTTCACACAGCCTTCCCGCTGTGAGGATCCTCCTCTCTAATCTTGTCAACTAATGCTTAATGCTTGTGTAGTCAGCACATTTTAATTCCCTCACCCTCCCTTCGCTCTGACCTACAGACTTGTGATGCAAACTTCTACGGGTGATTCGCTGTCCAACAATGTTGCTCACGTCGTTTTCTTCTATTCGCCCTCGAATGTCAGAAAAGGAACAGCCGCTCTAATGCCGAAGAAGTGGCTAATTAATTTAGAGAAACGGACCTTATACTGTGGGAGTAATACAACACACTAGAAACAAGACACAAGACATCTGCTTTAGATTATCAAACACTTCCCAAACAGTCTGGCTTCATATTCATTATGGATTACACATAAAACCGCACATATTTCGTGGCCCCGTACTGTAAATTTCTCACTGCCTCCCACCATCTCAGCGACGACACAGCTGGATATACATCTGGAAAAAAAGGATAGTTTCAGGCAGCTGTAGTGGGATGCTGCTGTGACACCAGCGCCCATCATCACAGTGGGAACATTTGTAAGCCCGACTCATAATGAACGGCTGTCAGACCCAGAGAAAAGCAAACGGAACATGAATTCAGCTGTGAAAGAGATGTCTGCTGAAGCAGAAATGGTCAGAATGGGCACGCGGCGAAGGATTCCTCGGTTTAGAGTGCGCTGTGGGATGTATTTCAATCCGTGTATCCCTAAATTAAGGGAAATTCTATCAGCCGCCTAAATTATGATTGTGAGAGAATGACTTTCATGACAGTCTTCTTAGGAATACAAAAAAAAAAAAAAGCATCTTTAAAGGCAATATTTATGTTTTTCCAAGGGATTTCAAATCTCAGCTATGTTACAAATTTATCATGGGCTTTTTGCAATGGCAAGATAAACAGCTGGACCAAGCAGCATTTATCATGTAGGCCGAGGCCTGGATGATTAATCAGTCTTCACGTCTGCATGGATTACCAACGGGAAAGAGAAAGAAAAATAAATGGACAAAAGTCTGTGTAGCGACATGCCCTCTAATACTGCCAGAGTCATTCTGGTGAAACAGATACACATGTCGCAAACGTAAGCCGAGCACCGATGGCCTTTATACTTTTAAGGTCAATTTAAAAGAAAATAGGAAGCAAGTAAAAACCACGAAAGTTCTTTTAGCACTTTGCGTCATTAGGAAAAGTGATTCTTGCATCTTTTTATTATTATTATTATTGTTATTAGTTTCCTTTTCTGTGTAAGACATAACAAAAAGCATTTTGTTTCCAACAAGCAAAACTTTGCACTAAATTTGGCACCTTCGTGCGACGACTATTATAATTTCACAGCGGGTCTTAGATCTCCTCCAAAATAAAGGCTTCTGAGTCCTTTGATGAAGCGAGGCCTTTCCTTATCCCTCTCCTCCTAATAATGCATGAAACCCACCAGATTAATTAAACTCATCTTTTTGCAAAATCACAGGTGTTGGAACGTATCCCAGCATACACTGCAAGTCTCTAACAGATCTAACAACAATGCAGATGGCCACGTGCTAAGTTTCATTTCGCTCATGTGCCGTTCCACGCCAAACCTCACACAAAGCATGAGTGAGGCCCGTACTGGACGCTTTCCTGGAAACTGATATTAGAAGGGCTTACTGCAGAGTTACTGCATTACCCAAAAGATAGTATTCGGTGTCTTACCAATTGGTTTGTTGACTCCTAGAAATCCTGCATTTCCTAAGGTCTTGAAGATTTTGTGGGCTGGAAACTTCCCTTCTGCTTCCCATTGATCGACATAAGGGTTGATCTCCTGGTCGATGAGCTACGGCAGAAACACCACAGAGGAGAGGTGTCATGTTGTATCTTCTAATTTAAAGCGAACACGATCCGTTTCTTGTGAGTTTTAAGCATTTGTTTGCATAATTCAGTATGAACACACATTCATTTCTTTCATTCTTTTTTTTATTGTAACCATCATGTGATTGTAACAACAGCTGACAGCCCTGCTCCTTTGTCTCCAGTCTCATAGGATCCAAAGGACTTGGACTGTGAGTGGGAAAGCACTTAAAATGATTTCTTATATATAGTCGGCTTCCTGCTGTGTAGTGCGCATATATTCTAAAGTCTATGTAATCTACTTCAAGCAGACAGAAACAGAAGGTATCACATATCAATGAATAGAAAGCAAGCTGAGAAAAAAAAAAGTATTATATGGTTGGCTCACAATCATGATGAATATAGCGACAGTATGAAAGGCGCGCTATTCTAAACATGTATATGTTATCAGTGCACGCTTGCGTTTTCGGGGCTTATGCTGAGCACTTTTGTACTCATGCAGCTGGGAGCTAATATTGTGCAGATATTTAGTATGCATTGCATGCCAATATTTTAATGACTCGGTGTTCTCCCCCCATCATTTTGTTCTTGGCACCGCAGGAAAAACCTCCAAAGTAATATTTAGATCAGCATGCAAAACTAAATCTCAGTGCTGAAACCCATACCAATGGCATTCTTTTTGGGTTAGCAGCCACTCCATCTACTCAGCCACAAAGCCCGGGATACAGCTGCCTTGAAATGAAGGATGACTGTGGCATGTTTTATGATTTTAGAGTGGAACGGAAAAGCTGTACAGCTTGCATCTGTGGTCAAGGGACAACTTTCATAATCCAACAGGTAAATGATGACGACTTGTGTATATATATATATATATATACGGTATATATATATATAGCTGCACAAAAGTGCTATTTTTTAACTACACTAAAGAATGATTTATATGCGAAGAACAAATGCTTTGTGGTCATCTTGAAACTCAAATTTACATAATATCCATCAACAACAAGAGCAGCTTTTGCTTTTGTCTCCTGGATCCACATTAAAGCTACAGTGTCCTCTAACAGCGTTTTCTGAGTCATCAGAGTGTCTATAGTGAGTATAGAGAAGGTTGCAACCTGGGTTTTGAAGCAGACTGTGAAATGATTGAACTCTTGCGCCATGACTCATTTCAAGCACCTGGAAGTGGTCCCCAGATGTTGAAGCGCCAATGAACTCAAATGCTTCCCAGAGAATAGCTACATCCATAGTGTGGTTTGCAGTTCATCTGGTGCCGTGTTTGTCAACTTCTAAAACAATTCTCCCTCGCACAGCGGGTTTTGCTAACATGAAGCTTTTAGTGCACTGAATAACAGAACATCAGCATCTTCTGCAAAATAATCTCAGCAGCAAGTGCTGCCAAGCAAGCAAATCATTTAACACATAAACACAGAAAATAAAAATTTATGTGGTGTAATTTGGTGTTATTTGTTAATAAGCTTTCTTTAATGGGCCATGTTTTCAACAGAGCCATGACTATTTGCTCCGTCACTGTTTCTCTGCTATGTACTATATGCTCTAAATGGTGGAAAAGGCAATAAAAAGTAATGATTAGAAAAAGACATATCAGGTAGAAATGAGAAAAATGAGAAGTCTCAGCCAATAAAACCGAGTTCTAAAAAGTCAAAACGATTAGATTATTTCTTTGTGTTTCTTTGATTAAATCTTCAGTTTTAAAGCGTTGAGAAGTTGTTGTTTTTTTTAGGATTGGAAAAAGTCACGCACACACAATCACTCTCGGCTGCCAAAACACGCAAACTCAAAGCTGCCAACTACCGAACAAGCCAAAAGAAACATTCTGGGTGAGAAATAAAGAAAACATGACCGTGATCATTTCACGGTACAGGACTGTACTCTCTTAAAAGAAGGCTCACTTACAGAACTTTTCAACACAAGAACCAACATTTTTAAAAGAGTGGCACTAGTTCCTTTCAAAATTCACAACCTGCGGAGGGAAAAGGAGGGACCACTAGTTCCCGGAAAGGGAAACATAAATGTCATCTGGGAGTAATCCCAAATCTTACAAAGGTTATTGTGTAGTCCTTGTGCAACATACCAGAAGAATTTCACATCACTGACCTGACATGTAGTTAGATCAGGTCAGAAACATTGCAAATAAAAAAGTCTTACTAAATTTCCAATTTGGACAAAATGTACTTTTTTAATCTAGAAAGACAGTGCAGATATTACATGCACACTGAGCTTATCTGTTCAATCCAAACATTTGTGTTCTTAAAGTGGGTTCACCTTTCTGTGTATATCACAGGTTAGTGCTGGAAAAAGATGAGGTGACTAATGGTATATGACCATAAAGACTACTGGTGGGACAAAATATTAACAGTATTGTCAGTACATGGTGCAAATTGATTATCTGTTAAAACAAACAAACAAGCTCCAATAATGAACAGTTTGAATAATGAAAGCTACTTTTTTAATGACTTTATAGTAGCCGTACTTGGAAAAAGTCTTGAAAAAGTCTAAAGTTAATGGACATTCATTTTTTTGTTATTATTAGAAGAGACTGGATATATGTTTATTGCTATGCAGATGACACTCTATACTCATCTGTGAAGCCAGATGATACAAATCAAATCCCAATTACAAATTAGACAAAATTGAGGATTTTATAATCGGTCCTAAAATCTTAGAAACATGGTGACTAACCAGATACGAACTCCAGATGACATCACCTTGGCCTCAAGTAGAACTTCAAGAAATGAGTCATTTTTTCGCCAGGATATGTCTGTCAGCAGACATATTAGACAAACATGAAGGACTTGCCTTCTTTTATTTTATCATAGAGAACATATTTTCATTGGCTCCCTGTTAAATCCAGAATTCCGTTTAAAATCTTTCTCCGTACAAACAAGGTCTTGAATAATCAGACCCTATCTCACCTTAAACACTCTTTCTCCCATAGTGTGCCTTTTGTCCCTGAGCCTGGCTCTGCCAGGGTTTCCTCCTGTTAAAAGTGTGTTTTTTCTTCCCACTTTTGCCATGTGCTTGCTCATAGTACACTGTCTGATTGTTTGAGTTCCTGTTTAATATTTCTGGGTCTTCCTTACAATATAAAGTAACACTTAGACAGGAAATAAATGTAAAAATTGACCAATTTTACAAGACAAAATATAAAAGCTTTACTTCTTGCATAAAACAGCAAATGAAATTACAGGCCACTCGCCTTCAGCGTTGTTGTGTATTATCTAAGAAATAATTGTATTTGTTGAGCTGTCAGAAATTCCCGTCTAAAGGAGGCTGCATGTAAGTAGTCTCTTCCTTGAAATTTTGTCTAATTTCATTTTTTTGGCTCTTCCTTAATGAAAGCACGTGAACTTCCAGGCACTGGAGACGTCGTCATTCTAATTTGGAAAACTAATTTCCTGGCAGGAGTTTTTCTTCTTTTTTTTTTTAAATACTATGTATATGTAATCGAACACAATCCAACATGGTCACACCCACTCGTATTAAATTAGTAGTGGAAACATTGGCGTTGTGAGCGTCTAACCTTCAACAGTAACAAAAGGATTTCCTAAAACCCCATTTGACGCCTCTAAACAAACACGGTATGGCTCTTTCAATAAACTGCTCTTGAGCTCCCTTTCCTGCACTTCCAACTTATTGTCCTGTATTTCCTTTAAATTTTTTAAACCCTTCCTAGTTTTCCCAGTGCTAGTTTATTTTTGACCTTCTGGCATCCTTTAAAGGTTTAGTCAGACAACAAACTTCCTCTATTTACCGTAACACATTTGCCTTAAATTAGGCTCTTATTGTTATTTTAAGACTTTGTTGCCAATGTAACTATAGTAATAGAAATTCTAAATGAGTCAGGCTAATTACTAATGCCTCCTAGGATTATTTTTAATACCATAATTTAGAGCTACTAATACTTAGGCCTTTAAAAAAAAACAAAGGCCAGAAAGCACTAACTGTAACAAAGAGACAAAAAGAACAGAAATCTCTAATAATCTCTGATAAGGAAAGCCAATAATTGTTGAATAAAGCATCAAAATTAATCCAAGACACCTGAGACCTTCTAAATTATCTAAGTTAAAGGGTAAAACCCTCACTTAATGTGTCTTTACAACCTATCCTTACTTAAGCAAAGAGCAAAAATTGCCCGTGTTGCTCAAAAAGCAAATACTAATTAAACAGTCCATCTTACCTCTGTCAGGCCTTTTACACAAATTTAGCAAATGTAAACAAACTAAATCGCATCAACAATCCAAAGTTCAGATCTTCTGTACTCCAGAATATTTCAGGGGCTTGTCAGGCCGTTTCACTGAAAATATAAAACATTTCTGAAACCGCCAGCCTCTTTAGCCAGAGGAAGAACGCCAGTTCTGGCTCCTAGATAAGTGATATGCACTATTTGATTCTCGGCTAACTGTTTGTTTGATACAAACAAAAATGCGGTCTGTTTAGGCTAAAGTACATTGGCCTGATTAGCTGTTTAATTTGAAGGCCATGACCCACTCATTACTCCCATCACCATCAATGTTTATCTAGACACACAAATAAACCACCAACAAACCCACTGATATCGGGCATTTTGGGATTTGTCCTCTCAAACAATGGTTTCATTATGACCCTAAATGTGATTTAACTCATAGCACAGTCATAACTGTCCTTCAAAGAGGGCTAATGGTGAAAAGCTTAGACTACACTTCTAATATCCTACATAAATAACTTTTAAATGTGCTCTTTCTACTTTATTGTTTTATATGTATCAATATGCACACCAGCACGCCATACCACACCTCCTGAATGTTCATTTTTACAAATAAACATGCACGTCAAAACCTTCAGTTTCCTTAAATAGCTCCTTTAATAAATCTGAACGGACACATATAAACATGCCGTGGATGTTGGCAGGAGCATGGCTGACATTAATTAGCCGGATGTGGGAGTACACGGTAGGTCATGAATCTATACAAGCTGGTGTTGTGCCAAAAAGTAATTTACTGTATATGCCAAAAATCTGCTGCAAGTATTTAAACTGCGGTAAATGAGTTGTTGGCCTATAATCTGTCAAACATATCATTTGTGAATGATATCAAGTCAATTTGAGCAACAATGAACACCTTCCAATCAAATGGTAGAAGCTGCAATCACTTTTTTAGCAAAGTGTCTTTTACATATCCTTTACTTATACAGGTAAAAGCAGTCATTGGGATTTAAAATGTCTTTTTAAAGAGAGATCTGACCAAGAGGGCAGCAGAAACTGCAAAAAAGTACAACATTTCTATAAAGATATTTCAAGTGGCCAAAAAGGACTGTACTGATTGCACTACGCAGGTACACTAACGCAGACTATTGCAAAAGAACGTGCATTACTGCAAAAAAGCTTATTTCTCTATAATATATATATAACTTATTAGTAGTTTATGGAGACTACAACCTATTTACCAACATGAGCAAAGATATTAGACATAACTCCCCACATGGAAACACCGGAAATCACTTTTTAACACAACCCCGGCGGCTGTTCTTCACTGTAAACAGTGTAGCCTTGGTCATCCTGGCGTTCCGCCTTGTTCTTCTTCTATCCTTCAAAACATGCAGGCGTGTGCGGTTATTCGCGGACACATAAAATAACACTACTTTCCAAATGTAGCGGTAACAAGCGGAAAATGCTGGACTTAAACACTAACGCCTGGTTCCTTTGTGTGGACATGAAGAGCAGACAGGAGACATCAACACAGGTCCGCGGAGGAACAAGCTAGCGCTGACCTTTCACCCACTTTTACTTTACTGCCCCCCACGCTCTGATTTTAGGGTCATGTTGGAGAGAATAACACCGCTGCTGAAACTGTCCCTTCGTTAAAAACATGCTATTTTCGTTGTTGGCTTAAAACTTCCTGGTGCGTGTTAGCAGTCCTGCATACCTTTCTGAGGGACTCCTTTAATGCAAAGTGCTCTTGTGTGTAGATTAAATGGTCAGCCGCAGTCTCTGGGGCACTGGACTTTACTTGTTTAGATGACACTTTGTTAGTCAACGAGCGGACACCACCACCGAGTGAAGTGAACTTGTAAAAATTACGGCTTCTGACCAGCACGTTTAAACGTACGGCTCCTTCGCGCAGCGCCATCTCTGTTGACAACAGTGTGTACGTGTGCGCGCATGCGCTGCTAGGAAGTTCTCACTGGCTCAAATATTAACCCAGCGGGAAAGTAAAATATTAGCAAAGCTTGGCTTCCCACCGTTATTGGGGGGAAATTATGTCATAAAATACATCGTTAATCTGGTACCCTGGTATGTCAATAATTTATAATATCACCAGGAAGAATTTAAAGCAGCCAAAAAATGTCACATATAATGTTGTTATATTGTTATTGTTATTGATCAGTTTTCATCAATGTAATAGCAAGATTTACCATCGCTTTTGTCTGAGGTGTTTTTTTGTTTGTTTGTTTTTAAATCATTTTGTGCCCAATTGCAATTAATTTTATTTTCATTATTGATTAATTTTACTAATAATTAAGCTGTCTGACAGAAAGGGTGTAAAAGTGTGTTGCAGAATAGGAAAGAAGTGAAACATATTATGATACCCATTGTATATCCTGGAGGGCTTTATAGCAGAAAGAATCTGCAAATTGAAAGCGGCTTTGGAGAAAGTCCTATTTTCCACAGGATTGGTTTTAGATAGACACAACATTTTTTTTTCCTTTTTCTAACCAGCGCTGCATCTAGTCTACTGTGTTCAGTTCAATTATTTGTATTAACAAAGCCTTAAAACTTTTTTTTTTCTGCCTGAAACTACAGAAAGAAGACTTAAAATAAATTCAATCTAAGATGAAAGGAGCAAAAAAGAAGTCTCGCAAACCCGTCGTGCTTTAGGGAATAAGATCACAAATTTGATGTTCACCATCATTATTGGAACAAAATGATATTGATCACATAAAGACTTGTGAGGGGTAAAAAAAACAAACAACAAACCCTCTGTATGTATGCAAATCGAGTTATGCAGATGTATCTGTTTCTCTACTTTGTCTACAACCCTTCAGTGAATCACAGAGACAGGCTGAATTATAAATGTGCACATTTAATGACAGTTACTTCTGTGAATGAAACAGCATATGGGCCCATGTGCTCAGACTATATACACCACACCAGAGAGAAGCATTATGTAACACTTGCCAAATACAACTTTTAATTAGTGCATCTTTCCAAAAAGAAAAAAGAAAAAAAGAATTAGAAGGCTACAAATCTGGCCCCAAGATGAAGAGTTGTTTTACATGGGAAGTCATAAATGTTTTCTTTATTGTGTCCTTCTAGCCTTCTCAGTCTGCAAATCCATTTTACGAGGGCAGGGTGAACGTCCTTGGGTACTAATCTGAGATATGAAAAGCTCCTTAGGTCCAGTCTAGCAGATGACACAGCCACCTTTCTCCTTGAAGGGGTTCTTCTCCTCTGATATGCCTTTGACGAGGGTGTCCTCCTCCACTAGAGCCTGAATGTAGTCCTTGATTTCCTCACAGCATTTAGATGTCTGAAGCAACAGACAGAAAAAGGCCTATTTCAGTTTTGAATAGCCTTTGTAAAGTAATAATTTGACTAAATAAATTGAAGCTGTCTGATATTTATTTTTCAATGTAATCCAAAACACATAATGGGCACATAGATCACCTCAGTGCAGAGAACTTACCAACCACCTCTCGAGTTTGACTTCAAGTTTAAGCTGGTTTACTTCCATCACAGCCTTGTCCTTGTCCGTCAGATCCTCCACATTTATGACTGGCATTTTCTGTCAAAAAAAGGGGAAATATTTAACCTTTTGTTAATGTTTACTTCCACATGGTAAAGAAATTATCTTAAAGGAAATGCTCACAATTTGTACGACTTAGCAGAAGGGATAGGAATGCACTTACGAACGCTTACAGGGAGCAGTCCTTCACCCCCGAAATCCTGCAGAAGAATCCTTCTCCTCTCTCTCAATCTGGGTTATAAAGTAATCAGCATAAACAATTCTAATCCCCTAATCTGATTAAAACAAGGCCCCACTGAATGATCATACCAGCAGCTCAAGTACTCAAAGGAAGGGTTGGGCAACTCACACAGGTGTCCCTTTCGAGCTCCTGTGATGTAAAATAAATAAATAAATAAACCATGGTGGTGTCTTTATTATCTTTTATAGATTAAATTTTGAACTTTTATTCTATTTTAACTCTGAGTTTTCTTGCAGGCTCGTTTGGATATGGGTTAAGGGGTGGCGTTTCATTTATCAGGTTAATTTTGATAAGACGGCTAATCTGTGTTTAGCCTCCACCTGTCAAGGTGGAGACACGTTGTTCTTCTAAACGTGAATGCACGGCAGTTTTCCAGTTAACATCCTTCATAACTGTAAAACCAAAGCAGTGGGATGGAGTTAAGCTGCTGTGTTAAACCAGTGCAAATATTAATGTGAGTTTTAACTTAACTTGCACATGAGGTTGCTTTTTTTTTTTAATGGAAGGACTTGATATAAAGAAACACTTTTATAATGAAATAAGAACGTTAGCGGTGGCAATCATCAAACAAATAAGTGATAATATGAGCCACGGTACTATTAATGGGACTCTGAGTGAAAGTACGTGAGTGTGTGTGTGTGTGTTTGTGAGGATTCATATCCCGCCAGACGGGTATTGTGGTGTGGCTCAGACAAGAAAGATGTGTTAATGTTTTACAAGCATGTCTGTCCCTTAGATACAACGCAATATTTGCTCTGTGGAAAGCTTACAAGGATGCTGCGTGGGTTTACTGGATCGCTGCACATTCCCATCATTATCATCATCATCCTCATCCAGGGGCCTGTGACAGTGAAAATGTGACTTTCTCAAGCAGAGCACGTTACTCTTGATATTTAATTAAGGTTGACTACAGACTTAGTCACAGGATTTAGCGCTCCTCTACGCAATTCGAATAAAAACGTATCTCTGTGATGTCATTAATCAACTGCAAAAAAATGTATTTTCTTTGGCGTGCTGACTCAGTACATGCCCGTCCCTCTTCCTGCCTGTGCTATAAAAACAAGGTCTGAGTGGGGATCGTAGACAGAGCGGAAAAATCTGGATCTAAACCAAAACTTTGCACAATGGAGCTTTGCGCATTCGCTCTGTTTACAATAATTTCCTCGTTTCACGGCGTTTTTGCGCTGCCACATAAAGGTAACTCCACATCATGTTTTCTTTTTAATTTCTTCTTCTTGCTTCTCAAATGTTTTAACCAACTCTTTGAAAGCAGTTCTGAGCTTGTTGTTATCAAACGACCTCGGGCGTAATATAGATCCAGTTTGACTTGTGTTGTTAGGCTTTGCTTAAACTTGCTTAAACCGCGTCCTTAACGGTCCTCCGTTATTTTAATAACAATCTCCTTGGTGCTTTTCAGGCGTGTGCCTCCTTCAAGTGGATGAGGGACCTTGCAGAGGCAATATCCAGCGGTATTACTACAACACTATCACCCAGAAGTGCGAGGATTTCTACTATGGAGGGTGCCAAGGGAATGCCAACAACTTCAAGAGTTATCAGGAGTGCCACAAGACATGCTACAAAATTCCCAGTAAGTAGACTGACCCGTGAATTATTAGAGGTGGGAATCACCAGACAACACATGATATGATGTTATCGCAACACTTCCCTCACGTGATGATATGGATATTATTATTAAGATATTGTCATATGCTGAGTATGTTTAGCTGTTTATTTTCAGCTGCGATTTACATCCTCAAAATTAAATCTGTTTTGTCCAATAAGATAAAGTTATTTCATTTCACTTATTATTATTTTTTTTACTACCAAAACCTAAAGACTAAAGTCGAAGTCAGTATAATATCAGTTTGTCATTGAATGAGGTCAAATTGGCAAGTAGAGTGTAGGAAATAGTGTTAGTGAAGTATATTAAGTTTGCTTAGAAAGAAATGAACAGCCTCTCTCTTTACAGTAGTTTACAGTAGTTTTATTTTAGTGGAGAGTGATAGAATATCAATCAAAACTCCAGAAATAACACATTACACCATCACTGAGTGATATAAGTATTTAATCCCCTACAAACCAGCCAAAATTGTTTGTTGGATGGGTTTCCAGTTGAGTTGATTTAATGCAAGTTTGCTAACGTTAAAGTCAACTTACATTATGTCAGAATGGTGATGAATGAAGTGAGCCTACTTGTTCAGATTATTTGAATTTATTTAATTACATATCTGTCTAGTTAGTGTTCCTGTATTGATACAATATTGCCATACTGCTGTTTAGTTACTTTAATGAAATGAAATTTTAATGAAATAATTTATGTGTTTCTAAAGTTTTTGAACTCTTCTTTACACCATCTTTGAACATTTAGCCAGCCCACAACACGCAAATATTGGGCATTGACGCAGATAAATGAAAACATTTTTCAGTATCAGATGATATTTGGTAGATTCATCACTGATGGTGACCTTAACCATATCTATTTTATTTCATTTTTAGGAATCTACCAGGGCCTCTTTGGTTGTTAACCTGTTCATATGAATTGTTGGTGTTTTTTCACCAAATCTCATTTTTAAATGTTGATTTTTTTTTTTTTCAATTCTTCTCCACAGAGGTTCCCCCAATCTGCAGATTTCCTAAAGAGGAGGGACCCTGCCGGGCTCTCGTCTCCCGCTACTTCTTCAACATGACCACCATGCAGTGTGAGCCATTTAATTACGGCGGCTGCCTGGGGAATTCCAACCGCTTCCTTAATCTAGCCTCTTGCATGGAGTACTGCAGTCCAAATAAAGGTGAACAGATTACCCCCCCCCTGAGTCATCCCTGTGAGGTTACACAATTGACAAAGTCACTGCATTCATAAGGAAGTGATTAAACATTAATTTGGAGAGCTCTTCCTTGTGTTGTGTCACTTACAGCTCCTCCCGTGCTCTGCCGGGACCCCCTGGACAAAGGGAAGTGTTCAGCCTCCATACCTCGCTATTACTATAACACAGCCACCAAGACGTGTGAGGAGTTTGTCTACTCAGGCTGCGGCGGGAGCAACAACAACTTTGTCTCGCGGCAAGCCTGCATGGACGTGTGTGGAAAAGGTGTGCGAATCTGAGCCGGGCAGGAAGGGTGCACGGGTGTATGTTTCACAGTTCATTGTGAAGTCCTTATCTGAAGATGATAATTTCAGGAGAATTTTCTGACTGCTTAATTCAATAATGGCAGCATTTGAATTGCCACTCAGACCCACTTACTGGATGGAAATAGGAAAAATTCAGAAAGTCTGGGGGGAATTGGAAAGAGACCAAATTATGCTCAGTTGATTTAACATCAGGCTTAGAAATGCTTGGTATCTAAAAAAAAACAACAATTTACTGGCATTGAGTCAGGCTGGATGATGCTTTCCAAAGCATTCATCCACTGCTGCCAATCACTATGCTATGATCTGGAGGAAACCAAGCAAAAATCTGTTCCTAGAAAGCCCGTTTGGTTAATTGTGAGGATAAAAAGTGCACAATCGTTAGTATTATATGTTATGCTAATCGGCTGTTATGCTTTTTTTTTTCTTTTTTTTTTTTTTTTTTCACGTTG
>VUQR01036071.1:68776-108473 GCA_015108515.1 Hemichromis elongatus
TTCTTCAGACAATAAATATTTATTGAAGATATAAATGGAAACTACTCATCCATCTGACTCAAATATAAATAATAATAAAGGGGAATGCATCTGGCTTGGGATATTGCTTTAAGTACCATGGACTCAGTTGTTAACTTTAAATCACAACTAAACTCAGTCTACGACTATTAGCAAGTGTCAGTATCACACGGATTGCTGATTTTGTGCAGTTCAGGTGAACTGAGATGACTTAGCGTAGAATCATTAGCTGCTGTACATTAGACAGAGTAATTTTGCCCCTCGTTCTCAAAAGCGATTAATAAATATTTACCTTGAAACATAATCCTTATTTAAAAGTGCATCAATTAAATACAGAAGGATCTTATTTCACCATTTGTCAAAGAGCAATGTTGCTCTGTGGCAAGATGCCTGAGTGTTCAGGTGAATGCCAAGGAGAGAAGCTTCTCAGACGCCACCTGGTGGCTGATACATAAATCTGACAAGAACAAAACAATCCTGTCTGGGAAACAGTTAAGTACAAATATACTCTATTAACTTCTACTAAATGAGCAGATCAGTGTTTAATGGACTATGTGAAAAACACTGGGTATATCTGAATTCTTTAAGCTAAGCTTTAAACTTTGGGTACAACAATAGGTATCAGTATATTGGAGGAACCCATGCCAAGCATCTCAGCGTGTTGACTCAGCAGCATTTATTCCTTTACCGCCTGTTTCTGTAAGTGCATCCAGTTTCTGAGGGGGAAAAAGCTTTATGGTTTATAAATGTTTTATAAATTTCTTTTTGGGCACCAAACCAAATCATTTTGTGTTCTAGGAAGTCTGACACTGGTGGATGATGAAGCAATGTAATTTAACAGGCACGGCCTCTCAATGAGGGAACACTGTCCCAAGCTGATCAATCTTGTCCACCGTGCAAGTGTTCCCAAAGCCTGAACAGGGAATCCATTATAGCTATTTGTGATATTATCAACAACAAAAAAAACAGCCTTCTCTGTGGATTGATGGCTAACTTTGTTGTTGCTCATGCAAACTCATGAGCTAACATAACAGGATGTGAGCACAGCTCTTGATGCTAAATAGAAAAAGACATCAGTTGATGTCATTTTTCTGAAACTTAAAAGTAGTTCAACCTTTGTGACGTGGGCCCTCAAAAGCGAAGCAGTATCACATCACAATTTGCATATAACAACTTAATTCAGTTCACTTTTATTTATTTAGCACCAAATCACAACAACAGTCACCTCAAGGTGGTTTATATTGTAAGGTAAAGACCCTCCAATGATAGAGAGAAAACCCCAAAAGTCCAACAACTCCCTTATCAACATGCCCTTGGTGACAGTGGGAAGGAAAACCTCCTTTTTAACAGGAAGTCATCTGCCACAACCATTTAAATTTAAAGTCACCTTGATAAGCTTGCTGCACAGAGTAGTAACAAGTCTAAATTTGTATTAATTTTGTGTTGCAAAAAGGTGCTTTTTCTGACTCACCTCATGACCTCCTAGAAATATCCTCAAAGCCTTTGTTGAGGAGTCCTGACTTCCAGTAGCTCAACGTGTTATTATTTTTAGAACCGTGACTACAGGAGTAATGTACGCCACACACGTTTTCTATTTTAAGAGTTGCCATTTCTTTTGCTGTCACATCACAGAGTTGGTCTGTTTCAAGCGTAGACCAAACATGCCAGCTGCCCTCTCTGCCCCGACATGTCATCAGAGTTTCCCCGGCATTCATCACCATCTGCTGCATAAAGTGAGACGTCTCTGTCCCTCTCCCCTCACATACTGAAGATGGATGTGTCTGGTGAGGAGAATCTGGACTGTTCTTCACAGCTTCCAGACACATGTATCTGTTGTACAATTAAACAAGTCAGACGACTCCTTGTGCTTCTGACATGTTTTGGAAGACTTTAAGGTACAAATTCTGAACCAATTCCCAGAGAAAACGCCAACAGAAATAGATGGAAAAGAGCTGTGTGTGCAGTGATCTGCACACCTTACTACTCATGCTCATCATGCTGTGGCTTGGGTAGTGGTGCGGTAATTCGTTTTTGAGGTGAATATTAACCTCTACAGTTTCCATAACAGTAGTTTTAGCAATAACTGTAAGAGTTAATAATTGTTTAATAGACTTTAAGCAATACCCACCGTTCACAGGTCCTTGCAGCAACATCTTCCACTTGTCGTTTTAAAATTGCATCTCTTTTGCAGCAGATGATTCACAGCTGTGAATGAATCCTTTCCTTCCACCTGCCTGCAAATGTGCCACACTCCTTTTTTATTAGGAAAGATTAGAAATGATTTGAGCACAGCAAAAAAATACAAAAGATGAAGTAGTAAAATGGAATAAATAAAAATAAAGATTTCAACCCGTGAAGGAGCCGCTCTATCCCGTTTCCTGGTGTGCTTCAATTATCAGCTTCCCTGAGGTCAGAGACTCTCTATTAAGCCAGTGTTCAGCAGTTCTCTGAAGACAAGCCAACTCAACACATCGGCACAGCTGAATTTGCTCCCCGATAATGATATTTTTTGTTTTACATATATATACGCTTACGCCTTTGAGCATTGAACTGGACAGCTGCAAATCCTACAAATACAAATAAGCTGACTGCAAAGCAAACTGCAGATCTGAAAAAATGGATGCAATTATGACATATTCATAGAAAAGGTGCAGGCTAAAGAGCACACTCTTCGATCAATAATTACGAACACTGGGAAGTAAAACTATTTGGATGGTATCCAGTAGGTCATCAAAATAAAGTAGCTTATAAAATTGCAGTACATATTTATGTTATTATCTCCCAGTATTTCGCCGCTAAATGTAGCGTTTTAGTGTGGTGGATTTTTCACAGCACCCATTTTGACTTTTCGCAGCAGGAGGAGCAAAAGCATTAATGATGCTCCTGTTCTGCTCATGTACCTTGGTAAAAATGTGAAATTTGAAATATTAAACACACACACACAAGCACGCAATTTGTTATCTGTCAGACAATTGTGCGAGATGTGGTAACTCAGGTGTGCAAAGAAGGATGCTGAGGTAAGTGACTGGTTTAGATGTGAAAAGCCAAATAGAAGCTAGCTGTAGATGGCAAGGTTGGGCAGCTGATGAAGAGAACAAGTGAGTGGACTCCTATATTCAGAGTGTAGGGGGAGACCGGCTATAATAGTAACACATTCAGTTCCCCATAACAGAAACAAGCTAGAGTGATTGCAATTATTCTGCACATGCTCATTAGGATTTGCTATGTGACTGTAGGAGCAGTGCAGAGTAACAAGGACAAAACTGATTTTGACATATAAAAGTCACTTTTTGGATGTTCAGTATTATCCTATGCTGTCTGAAGTTTAGATGACTGTGAATTTAAACTTATATCAGCTTTACCCACTGAGCTGTCTGTTAGAGAGCTCTCTCTACATAGGGTGACCATATTTTGATTTCCAAAAAAGAGGACTCTTGACTCGTCATGAAGAACTTTAATAAAACTGTTTGCATAATGAAAAATTTAACATTTTTCCACAATTTAAATGATGCCTTCTCTGCGTGGTTAATGACTCTTGAAATAAAAAAATTTCAGATAAGCTTTTACAAGTCACCAAGTGCAAAAAAACTAACGTACTCAAGTTAGTTCTACTAAGTTAACTCAGTTCCACCACCACTCAGTTAACTTGGTAGATGAATTTTCTCCTCGCACAGCGTTTTTTATGTTTTTCTGTGTCCATGTGAGCAACAAGATCACCCGCACCTTTGTTAGACACACAAACGTATGTGCCAGCTGTGCACACGGTGCACTCCGCCTCCCATTTATACTGACCGACGGTATGCGGGAAATTTCATTTGCAGTTCATCTGAAAAGGTGCACTTGCGCTTCGGCATGTTTTAGACATCACCAGGTGCGCTCCTGCTCACAGTCTGTCCCGTCTGTGAGCGCAAAATAACCACTCGCAAAGCAGGCAGCAGTTAAGGTATGACGTAACGTATATGGGTCCCCTGTAGGCTCGTAAAACCCGGACATTTATATCAATCTCAAAAATCCCCCCGGATGCCCCGGACGGAACGTGAAAAGTGGACATGTCCGGGGAAAAGAGGACGGTTGGTCACCCTATCTCTACATAAACAACCCATGCTAACAAAGGCCCTGCTAGCTTGAATAAAATCTTGTATTCTAGCTAGCAGGACCTATGGGACATTTCAAGGTGAACTGTAACAGTTGTAAATTGCAGTCATCTTGTTTCTCTATATTACTGACATAAGAGCAAATGTAAAACTCCGACTTCTTGTATTAAGATCAACATTAAAATATTCCCTTGGTAGTAAAAATATATTATCTTTAGTATTAGTGCACAAAAAAAATAAAAAAGATGATTAGTGTAACTCAAGTGGTCTGACTTATGAAGTAAACAGTAAAAGAAAATGTTACCCCCAGTCTCACCAACTATTTTTGTGATTTAAATACAATGTTTTTTAATGTTTGCATTCTGAGTGTATGGTTAGCACTCAGGGAAAATACATCATTATGCAGCCTATGGGGAGAGCACAGCCAATGAATTCTGTTGTTGATGCTGAACCTGTGGCATAGGTGCATGATTTTCTACTTAATGCAGTACTCACACATTGATGTGAATGCTGAGATATTTGTCGCTGTACGTGCACCATACTATCTATGAAGTGACGCCTGCTTAAACTCATTCAGATGCTGGAAAAAATGCTCAACCTCTAAACATCTGAAACCACTATGTGGCTTTGGTAGATCAAATGAATACATTAAACTAAATGAAACTTAAAAAACGAGAGCACATCATGAATGAAAGTCTGATATCCAGCGTCGTAATGTTTTATTATTTTGCCAGCAATGTCAGCTGGATGATGAATATATTTTGCTTTTAGTTGCTTAGTACCCCAGTATGCTGACAAGAGTGCTGCTTACTGTTTGGTGCTGGGAACTTAGTGTGCAGAAAACAGTATCCTGCTCTCACAGCAGACAAGCTTCTTCAGTGTGAACCAGGACAGTCACATAAGAATATTGATTTGAAAAAAGCCTATTGTAAAAGCAAATAATCAATGTATTTATTCATGGTAATATTAAACAGTTCAGCTTGAGTTTATCTTAGGCTTAAGTGCAGAGAGGCACAAAAGTGATTATGTCATCAAGAAACAGCCCTTGAAGAGGCCTTGGTAGTGTATAATTTTACTGATGTAGGCATTTTTATTTTGCGATTCACAGCAAGCTGGAAGCTGAATAAAAACCAACATATTTATGGATTGAATACAGTGTCTACATAATGTAGTGCTTTACATATTTTCCTCACAAGCAAAAGACCCCTGGTTGGTCACAAAGGACATCTGGAATACAAATCAGCCATATCAAAAATGTGCAGAGCTACCTGCAGTACCTGAAAGTAGCTTTTATTTCTTTATTAATTCCAGTGAAAAACTAAGTACACCCTTACCCTTGCCAGGTGCCACTAATCGAACCGGTTGATTATATGATCATCAGCAAGTGAGCAACTCTGTAAAAGCACAAGTTTTGGCAGTTTGCTGGTCTGGAGCAGTGGGCTGTGTCCTAACACAGCACTGCAGTCTTCCCGGGAGTCAAGATCCCAGCAAAGTCAGTGTGGGGCCATCTGCGTGATAACTAAAGTTTGGTTTAAACTGGGTCATGCAACAGGACAATGATCCCAAGCACAGCAGCAAACAACTCAACAACCCAATCAAAGTCCAGGCCTCAACCCGACTGAAATGCTGAGGCAAGACCTTGAGACAGCTGTGCATAAATCAAGCAACACTGTAAAGTCAAGCAGGACAAATTTCCTCCACAATGATGTGAGACTGATGAAGAATCACCCTAACTTATTGCTGCTGAAGGTGGTTCTAAAAACTATTGAATCGTCGGGTGTGTTGTCCTTTTCACCTAACTGCATATGAAAGAAAGTAACTCTAACACGTCTCTACTTTTGTTCTATTGTGTGTAATTATTCCTTGCAGTCTTTACCTTGCGACGCTGATGATCGTTCAGTTTTCAATGCGTCCAAGACAAAAAATAACTGCATTTGTTCTTCGTGGGATGGGATGCGGTGGTGTCACGTTAAATGCAAACGGCGCGCAGATGTCGCCAACGCTGGCGTCAGACTCGTATGTTCTTTGCTGTGGCACCGTTATCCTCTAGGTTCACATCACAGTGGATTCCCTGAAACGGGCTTCGCTCCAGCTTCGTTTTCATCATCATTCCTCCAGCGTCCGTCATCACTACAGCTGACCATAATGAGGGATTCTCTGAAGAGGGCTCGCTTAAGTGTTGTCTAGCCGCAGCACCATCAGCCAGCACGACTTCAAATGCTAACAGGGAAAGCGGGTATTCTGCCAGGAGGGATTTCTTGTATAACTTTGGTGTTGTACATTCGGAATGACATTTATCTAGGGGTCGACAGAGGAGACAGTCATTTGAAATAGAGAGATGGAGAAAAAAAATAGCCTATTTTGATTTTCTATTTAGAGATTTTCCTTTGTGTTTTTTTCCCCCCTGTAGGATGATTTAAAGTTAATCTGATATATGCAGATGTGCAAGTAAAAATGTAGCTGATAATGGTGGCGTGTTTTTTTTTCTCCCAGCATTGGAAGATTACAAACATTCCCAAGTAGATTGTGTTTGTCCACTCCTCTCTTTCTCCCGAGCGAATGTTCTGCCTTTACTGCTGGGTTGAAGGCAGCGCCGCTTGCTTGCAGATTGCATGGCTTTAGCGATGACAGGCTCATCATGTCTGACACTGTTGTAATGTGTTATAAATATGCAGCTACATGTTCATCACCGCTTTCTGTGTGTGGTTGTCTGTGTGCGTGTGGGCAAGAGGAAGAGAGATGAATGTCAAATCTGCGTTGACAGGAATTGCAGATGAACATCTGGTCGTGCTTGTAATTAAGTGCAAGGAGAAAGTTGCGGTTTAACAAAGCAAAAATGAGAAGACACTTTTTTTTTTAAGCACTCTCGTTACGCTGATTCCACAGGTGTTTCTCTGTTTTTATACACCTGTGGTGATCTAAAAGCCAAAGCCGGGCTAGCAAACACCAAACACTGTGCCTTAAATAGGGAAATCATCTGCTAGGTGAGTACCTTATCCTCACAGTGATTTGCATTTTCTTTTTTTTCATTTGCCTCAACTATAATTCTTTAAAAAAATACAACGGAACAAAAAAAACAAAACCCTGATGAATAACAGCACCCCACTTTCAGAAGGGATAAATAGAAACATGCCAGTTGGATACTGGGCTCAATCCGACAATAACCCATCAGCCGTCCTGGGAAAATAAGCTTGATGTGAACAGTTTATTCTAATTCCCATGCTGATTATTATTAGCCTGATCTCAGTGACTACAGAATGGAAGCCTTCTCTGTCACTGAAGATGATCACACTGTTAACAATAAGCTGTGTGGTGACATTTCCAACCTGCCTGCATTGTGATGACACTATTTTGAAGGGTTCACAGCTGATGCCAAGTCTGAGTGCATAACAAAGGTAGATCTTTTTTTTTAGAGGTCACCTATTCAGTCTCTTTAATACTTTACTAGTCTTTACTCTTTCTCTTGCTCTAGTGTAGTAGTCTCATTACTGCCGCACTGTTGTGCATGTAGTAAAGAGATGCGTGTGGTGCGTGGGCTTGAGTTTTGTTTGAACGTTGGGGGAGGTCTGGTAGTCCTCCTACAGGAATCATCAAACACTTAGTTTCCTGCTTTCTGCTGAATCTATATGCACTGGTTTTGCCCTCGGTATCTATTTAAAGTGAAAGTTATTATGTTTTAGGCACCAGGATGCTATAATGTTTCTTTTTATTCTGCACAACTTTCAATATCCATCTCTAGATCAGCTTTTCTCCACGCTACCTCAGCATGCACACAGGCACGATTTATCCTTTTGTCCCTAGTGTAGGACCTTTACCTTACAATACAAAGTGCCTTGAGCTGACTGTTGCTGGGATTTGGCGCTATAAATACAATTAAAGTGAAATGAATTGGTTGTGTTGACGGAAATAACCTTACCCCACCTGCTCACATCAGTGACAAACGATACTTTTTATGATTGTTTGAATTTTTGCACATTCGAAACATTAAAAAAGGTCAAGTTTTGTGTTTTCGTTGTTTGTTTTTAAACTATCTGTAAAGGGATACCTCTGTGCTCCACTGGCCCTAATGTACCCTTGGAGTTTAAGCAAAGCTTAACAAAATGAATAGCATTATAAAAATAATAGATTTTTTTAGTTAAAAAAAGAGGATACGAATGAGACAAAATCTAAATTTTACGCATTAATGTATTCCCTATGACGTGTCTGGAAAGGCTCTCAAGGTTATCAACAGTAGATATTATGAAACGACATATCACTCTTGACGGTATAATACATGATCTGTCACAAATGGCATGATGGCTGGTCACATATCGTGCCACGAGTACCTATTACAAGAGATTGGTGACAGAAAAAGTAAATTGACTGCTCAATGCTGTCTTTATGAGGTTAGATTACAGAGTTGAAAGGGGGAGCAGGAAAAATGATATTTCAACTGCAACTAACCACAGACTGGACGCGTTCTGGCATATCCCCATCATTTTTCTTTATGGTGTCTGTTTTTCGATTTGAGTGTCCAGAGGAGTGTCCGAGCCGGGCACACACGCTGTGCAGAGGCTTCTCCTGTGTCTTTAACGCAGAGACGGAGGTAAGCAGGCGAGGAGGAGCTCCCACCACACGCTCGTCCGCGTAAGCGGGAGGCTGTTAGACGCACTTGGATTACCGGGCAGTCAACTGTCACCGCAACAGACCGGCGTCCTGCTCCACGCTCCACTCCCGCGCGCACCGCAGGTCATTAATTCTTCTCATAATTAAAAGGTAGACATGTGGGGAAAGCTGTAGAGGCATTTGATTGATTTTATAATGGGTTTTATATCCGTGGATCTGAAAAAAAAGTTTTTTTTTATTGGCGCTGCGTTAAAGAGGAGCGCAAAAAGCTGGGAGTGATTCTCGGTGGAAGGACTTCTCTGAGAAAGACGTCGGTGATTCTCCTCAGCATCTTATTGTTTCACTCTCCAGTTTCAAGTCAATTGAAGTGGGGTAAGTCACGGACAGGTTTTTTTCTTCTTTAACTTTTTTGTTTTCCCAACTTGTTCTCAAAAAAGCGCAAAGGTTGGTGAGGATAATAGAGGATGGTGCTGGGGTTTAGTCGCTCAGCTTACCTGCGGGGTTTGGGGACTAATTTAAGGTCTATTTTAATTGTACTGATGGAGGAGTCTGCGGTTTGCTTGGCGGTTGATGTCATATGAACTGGATTTGCATTTATGTTATAAATGCATTTTTAGCATATAGGCTGTGGGGGGAATGTTTACATCTTAATAATAATAATTAATAAAAAGATTAGATGAGAATTATTTTAATTATTTTTGATAATGCAAAATACTTTGCGCACTTGCTCCTTTCTCTATTAAAGGGTTGGAAAATTCAATAAAAGAGTGAAAAGGGTCTTCATCACGTATGATAGCCTCTTAACGATTTCATGCATTTCCCATAAAGAAAAGCCTGGGCTTCCCCAGCTTAAACCCTAAATTAATATAGGACCAGGCAAAAAATAAAAAAATAAAAATACCACAACAAACTTCTTCAGATTGTACGCTCTCTGGTGACTCATTGGAAATATATAAAGGGATTTTTATTGCTTAACTACAAACTGCGTACATAAGGCAGCTCCCCGCGACGTGTCTTCCTATTTGAATCCAGATATATGTGACGAAGTGTTTTGCAGACGGATCTTTTTACGTCAGACACGCACTTTTATACATCCACACGCGCGCGACACCGCCGTGTATCCATACAAGATCCCGCTTCGCTTCAGAGAGATTAACGGAGCCAAAATGGTGAGGCATCTGGTACGTTCCCCACAGCAGCACAATGAACCCACTTGTGAATACACACTGTAACGAGCATTAAAAAGTAACACTTATCCGAAGAGGAAATAAGAAACACTTGGTGCATTAACCGCTCCAGGAGACCACAGTGTCTATATTTTTACTTTCAGACAGGACTGCTGACTGTGAGGTATATTTTCATTAAGTAATTCCACCCAAGGCTTCCTTCTTGTCATCTGTCCTCCTGCGAAAATGTTACACACTATTAAAAAAAAAAACCTTGCATTTTCCCCTCATATTGATTATATTAGCACATTTGTGAAGGCGGCAAAATAGGCATTCCTTCACGCACCCAACGGGCCACAAGTCCCGTATAAAATGAAGCCAGTCGCTACTGAACGCTTCCAATAGTGGCAGCAAAAGCGCGGAAACTGAAGTGGTTGTGTGAGGATATCTGCAGTTATATTGAGATTCTGCTTCTGGGGATTCCTTTCTGTTTTCGTAACGTGATTGAAGAAAAAGCGTGGGTTTTTATTAGAGGCGATGCTGAGTGGCTTCAATGAGCTGATGTGTGAGTTTCTCAGCATATACAACTATGACACACAAACAGACACACACACGCACACACACACACACACAGGCACGCACACTGCGCAGTACAGAGGAAGACAAGAATAGCAACAAACACACAGGCTGTCAAAGAGAGAGAGAGAGACGACCCGAATGAGAGAGACAGCAGTGAAGAGATACGTGCAGACAGGCAGGATGAGATATGTGGTGCCCTGCAGTGAATTGGGTTGGGTTGGAAATGTGTCTGGCTGCTTTCTGAGCAACTGAGATAAGTTCTTTATTCATCATTCCGCACGTTGCCTGTCTGTCCCGTCTATCTGTCCTGTCTGTGGGGTTGGGGACAGACAGGCACGCATGCAAGCGCCAAATTTCCTTGTTTGTGCGCCCCCGTTTGAAGGGACTGAAGTAAAAGGTCTGGAAGGAAGAGCGAGGCGATGTGCGTAAAGGGATGAAAAAGCAAGGATGGCCTTTGGAAGGACTGTGTCTTCATTGCTTCATTTTTGTGATCTTAAACTTTTTTTGGCGAAAGGTTTGTAAAGATTTACAGCTTAACTTAAATGGATGGATGCACGGAGCCTGTGCACATTTTTCTGCTTTTGAGGGGAAAACAACGAGTATCTGTGCTCTCTCTGACTCGGTCTCTCTCTCACTCACACACCGATCACCTGTTGGTATTCATTAATGTTCATCAACCTAATGCTATCCAAATTCAATTCAGTCGCCTTTAAAGTATCTCTGTGTCCCCAATTGAATATCAATAGACTTGATTGTGAACAGCCAAATACTCGGGGCTCAAAGTGAGTTAAAATTATTCTAGTCTAGAGTTGTTAGGGTGACCCCCCGCCGCCCCCGTGACCCCGTGCTTCAACCAGTTGGAAGTTGTGAACAATTTTGCTGTCATGCAATTAACTACTTGGTCAGGCAATGCTCGGAGAAACTGCATAATTGGGATGAAGTGTCACCCATTACAATTTAGACTTCCCATCAAAGCCAATCCAAGGGGTGTGGTTTAACCTTTTTAGTGATATAAGTGTAACTACATTGTCAGAAACAGAGGCCAGGCTTTACTTCTTAGTTTAATGCTATTGATGTTACATTTTTCAGCACATGGCTGGCTGTGTGCAAAATGATTAAGGCATTTGAGGTATTAAAGTTGACTTAGGTAAAACTATTGGCAAAGCTGGACGGGTTGTGTGATGTGATTAAAGTTAAGTGTCATAATATGTGCAGCACAGCTGCAGCTCTTCCCATTTCTCATGTTGCTCCACACTCAGCTCTCTGTATGAGTCTGATATGAACTTTATTCAGGAAAATGTTGTTATTCGTGTATTTCCACGCAGACAAGAGGATCTGCTGTTGTAAAATTTAATTTCACAGTCATCTGTTTCAGTTATCTCCACCCCATTAGGTTGTTTATCAAGTCCAGGTGGCTGGATCAGTAGTTTTAGCATAACAAAGGCTCAGAACATTTGCATGCATGCAATTTGAGACTGAACTCAGTGAAATTCCAAGTGATGGGCATGGCATGAATAAGAGAGGAAGCGGTTTACGCTTCAGCTCGGTTGTTGATGAAATAGAAATAGAACCATGCAATAGGGTCGCTTCTACAGCACTTCATGTGCTGAACAGCTGAAGTGGTATCAATAGGTGGTGCTAGAATAGAGCAAATAGCTCATGACTTAGTAAACAGAGGTTTGTACATGGCAAGTGTAGTGAGTGTGTATTTGTGACAAAGACGGATTCACTGTTATATCCACTTCTGGAGGCTCAGGATGCTTTTGTGTCTTCTCTGGCCAGTGATGTGTTCTGCTCCTATAATACCTGAATTCAATTTGCAGCACTGCCACTCAAGAATCTACAGCTGGATGGCTGGTGTCAAAACGTGCTCCATTTTATTTATATATATCTATATCTATATCTATATCTATCTATCTATCTATCTATCTATCTATCTATCTATCTATCTATCTATATATATATATATATATATATAATTTTATATATATGAAAAAAAACATTTAACTTGCAGACAGCTCTTAAATTGTAAGGTAGCTCATTATCAAATAGCTGTTAGCTGGTTAGCTGGTGTTAATGTTAATGACTGGTTAAAGTGCCTTACAGCTATTCATTTGGGCTTTTAATGCAAATTCAGTGCTCAAAAAAGGCTTCCAAATTTCCCTCAGGCTAAATAAGCTGTAAAACCCTTTTAATATCTAGAATCTTCCATCCATGCCGCATGTATCCAGTAAATACCTTCAAACAACTGTTAATAATGCCGAAAGCTTCTAGGAAAATCATTTGATCTGAACCTTGTTATTAATAACTGAACACAAAGCCTTTATTCTGAGGAAAACCATAGGGTCACCCAGTGCTGTGTATAAACAGTGGATGATGCGATTAGTATTTTACATGAATCAAGGCTGACCCTTCTCTGTGTTTCTGGGTCAGTTTGATAATAAATTTAACTATATGATTAGAAAGCTAATATCATATTCTTTATATTTCTACTGTCTTCAGAAAAAAATGACATAACAAAAAAAAAATGACACACTCTGTCCTCTATCCTCTTATCAAAGTGGTATCTGCTGTTCATTTGCTAAGATGCCGTCATTATGCTTGTAATGTCATCTTTCCTCTCCTCCACTTATGTGCTATCATTTTTGTTCATGCGTACTTCCAGCTCATTTTATCATCTTTGCCTCAAACCTCCTCCTGTTTCATTTTAATTCTTCTCTTTTGCCTTTTCTGTCTTTATCAGAGGCTACGCTGACACGGCCGCCTGCCTCGACTTATTTGATTTCCTTTTGTCTGTCTTTCTTGTCCTTTCTTCATCTCTGTCCTCTGTTGCTGCTCTGTCCTTTAACTCTTTGTCCTTCAAAATTAATTGCATTCTCAAGTCTCTCTTGTCTTTCGCCCATCTCTGCACACCGACATCCAAAACCTTTTCTCTCTACCCTTTTACCTTCTCGCTTCTGTGTTTGCTTGGAAAATGCTTCCTGAGAGTTTTCATCATCTTACTATCAGCCTCTGATATAGTTGAGGAGAAGTACAGCCACCAGGCGCAAACAAGTAGCCATTACTGACACACTCAACACTGTTGGTTTTTCTCTGAGACATAAGACACACTTACTTTTTGCAATCTTTCAAGTCGAGCAGAACCTCTCATGAAGAGATTTCGGTTTTGTTTTCCTTTTCCTTTTATTTTCCTTCACTGGAGATCTCTTTGTCTGTTTACAAGGGAAACGGTTATCCAGATTATCTCTCCCGATATTCTCACACATTCATTTTTCACAAACACTGACATTTAGAGTGACGCAGTTGAATATTTTTGGGTGCTCTCACGTAGCAGGGCTGCATCTGCCCCCATATGTGGTTGCAATCTGTCAAGAAGGTGCCATAGACAGCAAGCTTTTTATTAATGAGAATTTGCCCTACATGAAAAGCCCTGAGAAAACATAAAAAGGTCATTAAGAAAACTAGCTTGACATTTAAGAAATTATGCATATTAGTAGTCTCTTCCAAGGCAGAGATTGATACCATGCTTGTGTTTGAAAAATCATTATACAGCTAAAACAAGGAGACCTTGAACTTGGATGAAACAGCTACCATGAGCTGGTGTTAAGATGTAAAAGTGATAACAATAAATCCAGAATCACAGATTTTTTTTTTTACTCAGGCTTTTGTTAGATTCAACATATAGTATAGGATATGGCATATTCATTTGCTTTAGATGTCCTAATAGGGCGGCTTTGCCGCCTTCTGACAAACCCAAGTTTGCTGTTTCCCCGTTTCTAGTCTTTTGGGAAAAAGTTACATAAATGGTTGTAGCTTAGGGTTAAAAGAGGGCTCTGGTTATGTTGCAAGCTACGACATAGGTCTGATGTATAATACAAGTATAACTGACTTGTTAGTGTGAGCAGATTAGACAGATGACCTTCACATCTCCAGATAAATGACAACAAGCCAGCTAAACAACAACAGCTGGTTGTAAGTTAATGTTATGTTAGTTAATGTTAAACTTGAGAGTCCTTAAAAATATACTTTCCTCCTGATAAAAGATTTTTTAATTAGATTTTCACATTATAAAAGAATTTATTTAAGTGAGTTCAACAGTGTCAGATCCACTTCAAATAAAGCATCAATAATGTCTGCTAAAAGCAACTAAGGGGCTAACAGCAGCTATCAGAGGCTAACAGCTAACAATAGTGAAAACAACAGCATTTAACAAGAGGTAAGGTTTCAATGAAAAGAGGACTCATATTAGACTCATTTCATAAAGTTTTATAGCCTCCTGCACAGTAAATAGACATATTGACATGTGAGGTAAACTCCGGCCTGACAGTCTATGCTCACTACAGATGAACGGTGGCCAGAGTTGTTTGCCCTACAGCATTTATGCACTTTAGGGGTAAGAAAACAGAACTTAGTTAACTACAGTTCCACACTGTAACTTTAATGCTGTCTACTGAGAACTACAAAGACAACAAGGAAGGGTTTCTTTGTTTGTTTTTTTGTGATTAATTAAATGACACATTGGTTAAGGTCCACTCATTAATAGAGAAAAGGTTTAAGAAGGAGTCAGTATCAACTTTATTGAACAAGGATGTATAGACTTACAAGGAATTAAGCTTTTTTCTCACTGTATGTAACAGAATAGACAACAGACAATACTGACTATATCCACATGACACAGACAATTGCAACATAACAACAATATATCATATTTATATTTATGGTGCAATGCTGCAGAGCGCAAAGATGTAGGGTTGAATAAGGAGTTACTGTAAGTGCTATTTGTACAATATAGGCAGTATATATATAAAAACAAACATAAAAAGTAAAAACAGCTTCATGAAATATTTTGACTATTAAAAAAACCCTCCAGTCATTGTAAACAACAAGATAATAACTGATAAAAAAAATAATAATTTCAAGGCCCAAAGAAATATCTAGACTGAAAGGAAAGCCAAATGGGGTTGGCAGCTACTGATGTAGCTTGTTTTTTTCTCCTTGGGCTGCTCTAGGTGTGCTGTGAGACACTGGTAATTCTGACTTATTACAATATCCCTAGACTACCAGACCATTCAGTAATTTCCTTTGCTATTCAGCTCTTTTTCTTTCTCATTTTGGCTCACGCTTTCTATGACTCTCAGGACCGGCTATAATGCTAGGTGTAATCACCCTCTATTAAGGCTTCTGTGATTGATTGGTGGCACCAAGAGACAGCAGTTATGCACACTTTGGAGGCCGTAGCCAATGATTTTCTCTTTTCCCCTAACACATATCTTTTTTGGTCTGTGTGGCAATTTTCTGTGGAAATCTTGGTGGTGCTGCAGTTCCAAATTGAATTCAAGTTTGGTGTTGTTCAGAAGCAGAATGAGGTTCCTTAAGTTGCACATGCTATTCCCTGCACACTGCCTCTGTTTTCAGCTTCAGAAGTGATGTTCTGGTCGTTATCAAACACCACTGTCCTTTCTGCCTCCTTGACCTCCACATGTGACACCCACAAACTCCAGTGATAGGCTAGAAGCCACACGCTATGATGATATTACTATGAAGAACCCTCGGTGCTCGTATAGTAATAGCGAGGTGGAGAAGTAGTCCTGGCTGACTCTTTTTGGGCCTGAGAGGGCTTCAGGATGAGGCTTTAGGGACATGTTGTGTAAAGAGGAAGTGATTTGCAGCTCTGCAATCACTCTGATCTTCAAAACCTCTCTGATCAGACTCGCTGCTTCATACTTTGTCTTCTTTGTCATTCTTAGTCTTTCATTACTCCTAATGTTAATTGAATTTGTACTATAATGGTTGCTCATTTACCCTACCCATCTCTCTCCCATTACTCCTTTTATTACCTCCTCTTTTCACTTCTTTTAAATTTTTACCCTCATGTCAAAATATTGAAGAACCGTTGGAGAGCCGGCGCTTCTATTTTAAAAATCCTGCTGACTAAATTGTGCACTCACAATAACAGCACCCATCCCTCTCACGTTGTCTCTCTCTGTCTGTTTACAGTTTGTAGCACCCAGATACAGCCCACTCTCTGACCCAACAGACCGTAATAGGAACACTTTGCCCAGAAGGGAATTATTGTTAATGCCTTTCAGCTGAAGTCCAGCAACAAAATACTTCTTTAATTGTTTTCCCATAGCCCTCAGCTGCTGTGTGTTTCCTCACTGTGCACATTGGTACAAGTGGCAACACACAAAAGACATAGCTATCCTACGGAGAGCTGTACTGTGGTTATGAGGCTTTCAAAGTTTGCGATATTGAGTTAATGACTACTTTTAGATCTTAGTCTATGCTGATTTAGATGTTTATGTAATGTATCATGAGGAGAAAACCGCTTTAGCAAAAATGCTGAATTTAACATTATCTCCATACACTGATTTTAATCGAAGATTTGAGCAGAATAGTGTAAGAATGTAACATTAAACATTACTAGTAAGTAAGAAGTAAGTAAAAATTAGAGTTTGTGGACACAGTTGATTAAAATAAAAGAAAAAATTAAACTCTTTTAAAGTCATATTTCTTGAAAGCAAGGGTCGAGAGGGAGACTCCTCCTGTGAAAAGTCCTGAGCGTGCTGTGGAGGAATGTGCACATGATTTTTATTTATTTATTTATTTAATTTATTTCTCTGGAACAAAAACTCAAAGTTATCTTTAAAGATGTGAATTATGAGCTGCAGATGGAGGGAGGGAATACAGAGCCCTGTAAGTCACCTAGATGACAGAGCGGTGCTGGGCTCAGCCCATCTGTCACCATCTTTCTTCACTCTCAACTGGCTGTAAAGCGCTGAAGCGGGATGTTTTTCTGTTTATGTCATTTTACTTTAAACTGTACTTGTGGACATAAAAGCGCCTTCGTACAAAAAACAGAAACAGAGTACGAGATCACACCTTAGACTTTAGGCTTTTCAGAAATAAAGCTACTTATTAACACAAGTTGGGAATAAAAAACTGTATCCAAGCGAGGCCTAGTTTTTATGGCGTAAAGATGGAACGCGTTCGCTGATCCTTGGAAGACTGCGTGGGACAATAATTCAACAAGTATAAGAAGCATAATTGTCTCAATATAAAAATGTGGGGGAGTCTATCATCTGCAGTACATTATTTAAATGTAAAGCATTAAAAAAATAACCAAAAATGTAACCAAAAGCACAGATTCGCTGCCGTGTGTAGGTGGCACTGCTTCAGAAATAGACACGATTTTGTTGTTGAAATCACTTCAGGGGTTTGGGGAAAACATCCACAAACGCGAGAGGAGCTATGATTTAAATGTCAGCCAGACTCTCGCTCAACATTTACTTTTTTTTGTAGCAGATTTACAAATGTATAGTTGCATGTGTGTGTGCTTCATGGGAAGCTATTCATGTGATTGAAATATTTCTATGTTATATTTACCAGTCCTACTTTTTTTGTAATCAAGATTAACCATAAATATTTCATTATAGTATTATAAAAAATATATATGACGCAGGAGTGATGAAGTAGCAAATTATGAAATAAGTAATCATTGTCTTGATTTTACTTGAATGATTTAGCTGGATTGCTAACCTGAGCAGTATAATAAGGTTTTTTTGTATTTTGAGTAACAACTCTTATGAATTACATTTTTGTTTTTTTGTATTTATGTAAAATCTTTATAACATTGTAATTATACAGTGTATTATATTTTTCTTGGGTGCACAAATGTATTTTTTTTAAAAAAATATAATATATGCAGCTTAACCCTTTGCATGAATTATGACAACCTAAATGTTTAAGTATTTGTATTCATCTTTAGGCATGTAAAAAATATTTTTTAAACTTCATTTTTTTAAAAATGTTTTTTACATGTCAAGGTGGACGACTGGCTGACCAGAGGGTGGCAGGGTATGGAGTGACACATCAGTGTCCAATGTAGTGATTTATGTGCAAGTACCATCAGCACAAAAATACAAGAAGACAGCCTTGGAGTAGCTGTCCACTGTAGTGACCACCAGTGTTGGTCAAGTTACATGAAAAAAGTAATTAGTAACTAATTACTGATTACTTCTCCAAAAAAGTAATCCCCTTACTCTACTGATTACTTATTTTTAAAAGTAATTAGTTACTTAGTTACTGTAAAAAACATGATATACAACCTGAATAGGTAATAAAGCAATAGACCTTTCAGCCCAATTCTACTTTTTCTGCATAATCCATCATATGAAATGTAATCAAAAGTCTCTTATTAAAACTTGTTTTATTAGTTGTCATCTTTTAACTTTATGCACATTGCATCAAGGAGAAATTAAATTATATGCAACAGTGTTTGACTTGAAGAAATTGTTTAACATTTAAACCTATTTTCTGCATATTCCAGCATATAAAATAAAATAATGTTTTGTGTTTACACTCACTCTTCCAAATAGATGCAAGTAAAACACAGCAAAAAAATAAATAAAATCAAAGACTCAGCGGCACTGAGTCCTGTTGTTCTTAAATCTATTTTCATCTGTTTGGCAGGAGTGGAGCAGGCGGAGGCACCTCAGCGGTCCTGTCAGTAATGTAATGTCAGTACTTCCAAGCTTAAAACACTGCACGGTCGTACTCTCTCCCTCACTCCATATATTATCCATTGTCGATCTGCACACGTGTGTTACCACGGACGTCACGTGCTTAAGTCATTGTCATGAGACTCTCACAAACAGAACGGTTTAGTAACGCAGTAATGAAGCGTGCTTAAGGGAAAGTAACGGTAATCTCATTACTTTTTTTGCAATAGTAATCCCTTACTTTACTCGTTACTTGAAAGAAGTAATCGGAAGTAATGCGCTACTGCCCATCTCTGGTGAAAGGTTTAACAAGAGCAAGGCTATATACCTGAGTTCTAGTTTAAGGAATAATGGGCAACTTGTAATACATTTATATTTCAGCTAAGATGAATTTAACCAACTGGAAAATCTTTCACTGAAGAGAAATTACTCAAGTAATTATAAAATGTCCATCAATTTGATTTCAATTGAAGAGAAGTTTCTGCAGATTGAGTAGCGCGGTGGAAGCACTTTGCACAAGCGCATCTACATAATGAAACTTCATTTGGGTGGTGCTAATGGACTATTATGATACTGACTGTAATAGTAACAGAGCACAACACCGGCCACATCAATGTACATTCATCCACGGATTAGTTAATAGCAGGCCAATTTGCAGTGTTCTTTGCTGGCCATACTCTTCCTGGGCTCTAAATGGTTGCCACGAGCATGGCACAGATAATGATAATGGTATCAGAGAGAGGAAATGGGAGACCCGGTGACTCTCTTCACCTCTGCAAACGTATGCAAGGGGTTTTTGTGTGTGTGTGTCTGTGGATGAGTGACTGAGTTAATGCATGAAACCAGGAGGACATGTGCAGAAGAATACCTTCAACCGCTGCAGACAAAGAACTTATGCTGCGATAAAACACTCCGACCATTCGCCAAGTGAATGCACATGCAGACCAGACAAAGACTTTTTCCCCAGAAGCTCGTATTTCTGTATGATTTAAAAGGTCTTTAAGAGAAAAAACGAAAGACAGCCTTAAATAATTATATCTCATTAGTTATTTTTAGAGCAGTGACTTGGAATTAGCCTAGTTTTTAATGTGCACTGTTTGCAACAACCCCTATTGCACGAAAACAGGTTTCAATTATGTATTTATGCTTCTGTTTGTTGAGACAGTCCTCGCATCCATCACTTTGAAGAAAGTTTACTCTGATCTCGAGGCATTTTTTTCACTCTTTGATACTGTGCACACCTGACAAGATGTCCTCGAAGCAACACGATTGATATATTTGCACTAATCCCTCCCCCCACACGTCCTCTCTCTTCCACTATCATAGAAATCTGGAGAAATCAAAGCTTTTCCGGCAGCTGAAAACACAGATTCCGAATAGATAACCGTGCCTATCTAAGAACACGAAGTTAAACACAACACAGTTTTAAGAGGCGCTCTGATCTAAGCCTTTATGTTTTATTTTTTTTATTGAGATTGTTATAAATATTAGTGGAAAAATTTGAAGTCAGTTTTCCTGCTTCTGAAGAAGGACCCAGAAGTGTCAGTTTTTCCTTCGGCTCTCTGTTTTTTGATCATTTCTACAAGTAAAAATATTCACAGAGGGTAAAGATAAAAAATCAGTGCTCTGCTAAAGTGAGCCTAATGTGGTTCCTGCTGCCTGGGCATGACCAATCATAGGGTGCCACCAGATTACTCCCCCATTTCACATTACACTTAGCAGCAAGCCTTTATGAATTAGGTCTGCAAATGCAGTAGGAAACATGGCACCACATTCGAAGTAAAGGTGCAGTCCAACGATTTCCTTTAATCCCTCTTGCAGAGTCGGTGAACTTCACAACAAGAGATTCTGCATGCGGTGCGTGACCTACCTGTCGCTCAAACTTAGGTCACACAGAAGATTTAAAAGGTATCATGCTGATGAGCGAAGCCCCCCTCAGGATGTGGAAATATGCCTAAGGGAAGGAAATCTTGCAGCGACTGGGAGTATACGAATTAAAATATCGGCAAAGATGCGTGTGTAGCGAGGCCGCCTCCTTTCCCTTCTCTGTAATGTAATTAGATCTGTTATTCAGGCACAATAAAAATCCTCTCGCCCATGTCCACGCATGATTTGGGAACCTTATGTGGGCTTGGTTTCATTCCAGACAGTTCTGCTCAGGCAGCAGCACTCGGCCTATCATTATCTGCTATCAAGGTCGATTTTTTTTTACCATCTCTCAAAAAACTTTCATCATTTTCTTTGAACTTTGTGAAGTAGCTTTGCTCGTTCGGCATATGTTAGTGAAATTGATGTAATTACAGGAGACATTTATATTCATAGTGAGCGGAGCAGATGGCTAAAGCCAGTGAAGCTGGTGGAAGTGGTTTGGATGTTTGTGTGCGTGAGTGTGCGGCTCAGGTTGAGGCTGCGCTGATGAACAATGGGAAAGAGTTTGGAGAACTCTTTTGGTCTTCGGCGTGCTGTTAGTTTCAGACAAAGATAACTTAAACAGAAGTAGACTTTACATGCCAATATAAATACAATCTTTTCTTTTCTGTCACTGTGACATTTTTCTAGTTAATTTGTTTCTGAGTGGCTATTTTCTTTTGCCTTTGTGTTCACTAACAGGACCTGACATTTCATAATGCCATTTCCCCACCTCTGCATTAAAATGAACAGACTGAACGTGTTGATGTACTCTGTGTACTTATACAATTAGCCCAGAACAAAAAAATAATCAGAGCTCTGGGCTGAAAAACGGAATTTTCTCTTGATATCCTGCAGGGGCAGGATCAGAGATCAAGATCACGACTGCCTTAAAAATACCGTCTTTGTGGCGAGTGGTAGTTTGCCATGCTGCAGAGAAGACGTTAAGAACAAGGCTAAATAAAGTGCTTTACAGAGAAATGTATTTATATTTTATGTGCAACGAGATACGGTGTCTCCTCTGGGTCCAGCGAGGAATCTCAGGCTGCATTTTCCTGCAGGGAAAAACACGGATGGCTGACTGTCAGTCCCATATAAAGAGAAAAGCATGCGGGCCACGTCTAGATCTCCAAAAACGATGAAGAAGTTTCACTTTAGCTATTTATAGCAATTTGCAATTCTCCAGAGAGGTTGAATGGGATAATGTGCATCAACGTTACAGCTGTGTTTTGTCAGCACAGCAGTGATAAGTTATGTTGTGACTTGGTGACAGTAAAAGCAGGAAAGCATTTACTCGGAAGAGCACAGAGATCAAAGAGAGATTTAGTTAATTTCACTAAGACATCTGGAGATTGTTCAGTGAGTTGCTGTAATCATTATAGGCGAAATATTTTAGTTTTTCTCATATATTTACTGCCTGCTTACCTTTATAAAAAACATTCCTCTGTATAACACATGCAGACATGTAAGAGCACAGTTAAATGTATTGCAGTGTAGCACTGTTTGTGAGGAGACTACAGTGACTTACTTTGATGTCCTGAGCAATCTTACTCAATTCTCGACCTCAAAACATGCCATCAACCTAAAATATACTCGCTTTTTGTCCCCTTAAGGAAAAAAAAAACAAAACACCCTCCATAAACACTTTTATGTGCACGGTGTGAGTCATACCTGGACCACACACACTCACGCACTAAAACCACACTTTGGGATTCACATACGTGCAGCAGTGGTGTGTTTACGCCAGTGTTAAGTAGGTTGTAACACTCTGGAATGCAATCACACGGTTGCACCTCGTCATAAATTTAGTAGAAAGTAATTATAGATCCACTCATGCTGCTTCCTCACACGCGCGCGAGCAGACGCGGAAAGTGTGCGATACTGTAATCCCTCTCATTCACACTCACTCGCACAGCCCGGAGAAGAAATCTTTGATAACCGTTTATCCTCCTCTCCCATTTTTCTGCAGCTTTTGTGTCATCTGAAATCATTTGCATATAGTTTACTCCTTAATAGGGTTTAGCAAAAAAGGCTATTGTGCCGCAGCGCCCTGCAGGCATGAGCAATGCAACTGGCTTTTTTTCCCCCCCTCTTTCCCGTATTTTATGTTGCACATACAGTTTTTGCGCAGTTGCTCATCTGACAGCCCATTTTAAACGGTCGTCCTTGGCATTGTGGATTTCTTCTCTCCAGCGTCAGTAACAGTGATATAGTACAGTATGGGATTTATGCAGACTGCGTATTGCCTGAGGGAAATGGTTGGTTTCTTGAAAATGTGTTTCCATATCTATTAAAGATTTTTCTCTGATTGCTGTAAAAAGGGCTACAAACATAACAATAGTATTTTGCATTCATGTGAGCGTTTTCAGCGTGTGTGTGTGTGTGTGTGAGAATGCATCCATGTGTCGTGCCATCTTCAATTTGAAGACTTATTGGATCATACGGGGATGAGAAGCCCCCCCCCGAGCCTCCGTCGCAATGACTGTGTTCTGTCTTTAATGTGGTTGCTGTAGTAGGGATATTTCTGACAACCTATTTTTTTTTTTTTATTTCCTCCCACCTAGCCTGATTTATCATTGAGAATGTTTGTTCCATTTACTCAGTGTACATCCCAGAGCTATTAGCTGTTCCAACAGGCGCCTATCGTTTTCCATCAGAGTAAGCCTTCTCTTTCTGATGCTTTTTAAACTGTCTTGTTTGAGTTCAAGATTAAGTAGCAGGATTAAGTTAGATGTCTGCCCCTGGGTCTTCTGATCTTGCCCTGTGGGATCCATTTTAGGTCTGATTGTGATCCCTGATCCAGGAGGGGGCTTATCTTTTATCTTTGATTTGTAGCAACTCTTCTCTGCCGCCTGCAGCGGAAACAGGAAAACGTGGGGAAAAAAAATAGCCCAAGAATCTGCAGATGGGTAACATGCAGAGGTTATCCAGTTATACACTTAGATAGACATTTCAGCTCTCTTTGACATTTTGAGAAGTATTGATGCCATTCTCATGTCTGTGGCTAAAGCCAGTTGGTAATTTATAGCATCTTAGTATAGCTCAAAAGACTAGCCATGCTGTGTCTAATGGACGATTTATTATAGATTATGTTTTAAGTGTAAAAATAGTCATTTGTATGTCCTTGGCAATCCTTCGTTCTTCTCTGCAGGCAGAAAATGTCAGTAACAGCGCCGTTTGGTGCAGTAAATTCACAATTTAAAGCTTTCCGGGTAGCGTAATATTTAACACATAGACGCGAGACCGCGAGGGCAAAAATAAAAATAAATGTATTCCCCGTGATGTCAAACTATCCGGTAAATATTTTAGTGAACTTTTGAAGTGAAGTTCTGTAACACTGAACCCAAACTTGGAAGCGACTGTACTGCATTTGCCATCTGTCCTCTACGCTCTGCTTTTGGGAAATGAGACAAACAAATGTCGTTGGCTTGTTTGACAGATGAGATATGTGCTCAGTGGAAAGTCAAGAGGAAATGAAGGGGCTGGGGGAAAGGAAAGGTTGACAGATGAAAGGACTTTCATCCCCTGAAAATACCCTCCATTCAGTGGCAGATGTCTGTAAGCACCTGAACCTCAGAAAAGCCAAACGTATAAGGTGACACTTAATCATTTCAGGAAATAAACAAAACCTTAATGGGGAGGTGTCAGTGTCAGGGAGCGAGCTGCTCATCTGACAGAACAAAGTCTGCCTTCATAAACAAACTTCTTTGTTAACCAGTGTTAGGAGGAGACATTTTAATTTGGGCGGATTATGCAACTGGGTGAATATTCAGTAAACACAGCTGAGTGGTCTCTGCACTTACTGGAAATCCTGTCATGTTTATTGACACGAGTGCGGTGCGAGTGCATGTGCAGTTTTCCGGTGGTGCTGGGTAATACTGGTTGGAAAGGGCGATCCATTACACAAGGAGTCTTGCAAATTTGTTACTTTTTGTTTAATGGTTATACAACACGTTGATTTCAGTTGCTATAAGCTTAATTATCAGCAGTGTCTCTGCAAATCAAAGAGTTTGTAGCCTAGCACGGTTCTGCTCGAGGAGCTGAGAGATCATATCAACATGAAAGTAGGTCTTTAACTAAACACCATTTCGGCAGCGGCTCTGGGGATCCGGTGACACTGGTAGGAATTAATCACCCGTATGCAAATGAGCGAAAGCTTTGAAAGCACTAATCACACCAGTGTTCTTCTTTTGTTGACTGGGCTGTTTGCATGACTAGCAGTGTTTAACATCTGTTTATTATTCTGTAATGATTTTGTTCTCTTGATTGACTGATTTGCTGCTTCAGCATCAAAGAAGGTGACTGCGTGTTACCAAAAAAACAAAACAAACAAAAAAAAAAAGATGAGAAGGATGCTTTTCTAAAGCATCTGAAGAGAAATGGATATTTATTATCTAAAAATAATTAGATGTCTTTGTTGCGGTGGAAACAAACAAAAAGCCTGCAGAAGCTGGTTGGTCAGACAGACCCAGTGAAATAAACACATACAGCTTATATGCATCTTAATCCTGCGTGCTTCCTAAATGCCAGTTTACATATTAAACCCCTAACCTCCAGTTCCTAATCCAGACTTTCTGAAAGAAAGAAACAGAATACAAAAATGAAAGTGAAATGAACCCAATAAAATCACAACTGGATGTTATTTTTAACTCCAAAAAGCTGATCTAAAAAATTCATAGTAAATTGATGCTCATTTGTGAAGTTTACATATCAGCCTTTGTTTGAAGCTGAAGGAAACTGCGAGACAGCATCGCCCCGCGATCGCACATCCAAAGGTGCGATCTGACCGGTCAGCCGGCAAAATTTGCCAAATTTGCGGCTTTTTCGTGTTTAGCCTGTAAGCATAATGCTGAGTGGTGGTCGGTTAATTGTAAACCCACACAGTTTTCATCAAGGCGAATATTTATCTAGTTGCATAGTTGGAAAAAAGAGACACAGCTTGACAAACTTCAAGTTGAAAATTCTCTGAAAATAAAAAGAGATAAAAAAAATTATCTATTTTTACCCTTTAATTGTTAATTTACAAGTTTTGAAATTTTAGGAAACATAAAAATGTACAAAAAATAAATAAATAAATTATTGGACTCAAGACTGGTTTGTTCATGATGCATCACAGAGGGGCAATACTAAATGTCACTAAAGGCCATTTATCAGGTTAATGTGGAATAAATATCCATACAACGATGATACTGATATTATTTATGTCATGTATTTTTGGAAGGAAAGAGCCATTACTTCATGACAATTTGGGGAGAAAGAACAAAGAGCACAGACCAGCCGGTTGGTTCAGCTGCAAAACAGACTGAGACGGGCGGGGAATTTTGAGTCCCGGTGGTCCTTCCGCACATTAATGCAAAGTCAACCATGATCTTGATAGACAAACAGAGAAGGTGGAAAAAGAGAGCCGAAGAGCAAGAAGTAGGAGGAAGTTGTGGGCTAAGTTTGCAAAAATCAAAGCAAAATGACTGCCAGGATACATACAGGACATGCAATTCAATACGTGGGAGGAGTTTGCTTTTCGAGCTCAGTTGCACTTCCTTCTGATTTTATTCCATTCAAAGAGGAAAACAAGTAGTTTTGTATTCATAAACAATCCCCGATTAGGCTGTGCAAGAATGATCACCCGTCTGTTCCTATCTGCTCTGCAGAACGTTTAATTTCTTGCTGTGAAAGTGTCACAGCAGCAACTTTAGAGTCAGTAGAGGAGCTTCTTCGTTTAGGAGCTTAGGAGGCAAATAATTTCCTCAGAGGTGGTGGAGAACAAAATGGAGCAAAAGAGGAGATTTAAGGAGATTGCATGCGGGAAAACAAGCCAGACATTTTGCTGTAAATAAACTGCACATCTGCTGAATGTATGAAAAGATACTGAATAGGTTAATGAAGTTATAACATTTGTATATTGTCGGTCTTGTGTTTGCTGCTGGAAAAATCCAACTAGAGTCTTCTATGTTTAAACGAGTCGCAGAAAATTTGATTCTTCAGCCAGAAGGGTTGATTTTATCAGGCCGAGTATTTGCTCTGCCTTCCACGGCTGCTGTGACGCTCTCTTATGACCTACATTTTCTTTGATCTGAGGTTTTCAAGCACAGGTTGTGGGTGTAAATAATTTGTTGTTTTTGCCGAGACACACAGCTCAGAAGCAAAGATCCACACCGTATTTTATTTATAACGGGTGACATACAGTATATGGAAAAACCTTCCAAAGCGTGGTCTGGACAGACTGCTGGACCCCACTGTAAAGCCCAATTTAGGGGAAAAAAAAGCATTTTCACTTTGGGATGGAGGGAAAAAGAAAGGTTGTCCTCAAGATGCACAGGCACACCTTTGCCTTCGCACCACAGTTGAGTTATTAGCTGAAGAGTGGCTTGGGAGCCTCCAACCTGTTCCATGTAGTCACAGTTAAGCCCTGTGCGGGAAAGGCTGAGATGGCTCCCCATCTGCCTGGCAAACATCAGTTAGCTCCAATTAACATGTGATGTATGTTTCTTGTGCTTTAAAAGAGACTATTTTAGTTAGAAGAAAAATAAAACGGTGGAATCATGGGCAGCGGTTTAAGCAACTGTATCTGGAAGTCTAGAGTATGATAGACTGCTTCCAGAAGAAGCCTGTTCCTTGTATCCATGTCTCCCTTCTTTACCTGCCTTTATAATTCTTCGTCTCTCTCTAATGTCTCCCTATTTAATTTCTTTCTAGTCTAGGAGAGGGGGTGTGTGGGATGTCATGGAGTTAAAGATCAGGTATAAATCATGTGTTTACACAGAGCCAGGAAGAGTCTTTCTATTACAGGAGACTTGTCCTGACCAGCTGGAACACAGACCAAACAATGCTTCCTTGCTTCATCCCCCCTCTTACCATATTCTTGCCACTTCGCTGCTAAATAACAGGCCCGGTTTCAGAAAGGCACTTGAGTGGAGACAACAGGGCTTTTAATAGACGGGGGTGGGGGAAGGTGGGGTGAAGAGAGGGATTTTAAATGAAGATCTCTTTTGTGCGCTCACTGAAAGGTAATCAGAGAACTACTGTAGAATGCCTAAAATTCATGACACACACAGGAAGTGGGAAGACTGCGTCTGCAATTAAATCCTGAAGATGAGACACGTTATGCTGGAGGAGCTAACTGTTCAATCATTTTTGCCTTGTGTATTCAGTTGCATCTTGATTTGTTTACTCATCATGGAGATGAGTCCCCTTGTCAAAATGTGTTTGGTCTTCCATTGGTCATCAACAGTTCCTACCACAGAATCAGCAGCTTGTTTTTGCTCGAGGAGAGACTCCTGCCGGATCGCCTGTGTGGGTGGTGTAGACTCAGTGGCATGCGATGATCCGATGAAACAGTGGTTTAGATAAGTCCAAGTGTGTTTTCATGTTAAATCAGCTCCTATATTTCAGCCCCTGAATAACCTTAATCTGTCCAATTTATTTTCCAAGTTTCTTCTTTTCTCTTGTATAGAAACATCAGGACTAAAGCATTGCTTGATCTTAACTTCATTTTCTTCGAAAGGCTGAAGACGTTTCCACAACAACACAATGTGTTCAGTGTGTCCATACGTTACAGGACAAGTTTGGATCTGAATTTTGTGTTGCTCTTTTGCAGTGCACTCAGTGTGTAATGGCCTTCAGTGTGCGAAATATGTTTTCAAGCCCAAAGTATTCAAAGTATTGCTCTGTAATATTTCTTAAGTTTAAATAAGGGAAATCTGTACTCCCAAATACATATAGATGATTTTTGGTTCACTAATAGTGTTGTGGTGTGGCCCTCCACAACAGTCCCAGTTTCTCATGTGGCCCCTTGGGAAAAGTTAATTGCTCCTGCCTGTTAGTTAATAGCCATTCTATGGTGACAGGTAAACTGAAATTAGTGACACTAATGAATGACTGTCATTATACATCATTACTGGCAGGTGCATGGTCACACAACAGTAGTTTCTCATTTCTGTAAAATATTAACCTTTCGCTGTGAGATATTCAGCAGCATAATCGAGTCTGTATACCGGAAAAGAGCTTAAAGTATTTATACTCAGATAAAGCATGCGTAGAATAATTGCCTGCTTTAGACATCAGTGTGCCTGTGATCTCGGGCTAGTTAACTGAACGCTGGTATTTATTTTAGTACCATATTAAAATCTCTACACCCCAAGCCGGAGCCATTAACTTCCACTTGTGCTCTAACTGCATTTTATCCCCCATACACTGAAAAATAGTCCCATTTGTTTAAGCTACAGAAAATATGGTAAATGGACTTCCATTTATGTAGTGCTTTTATACTCTGAGCACTCAGAGCACTTTACACAACAGGCCCAATTCTTACACTAAAACACACACGTGTTCATACAAACACTCTTTAAGCATCATGCACACTTTGTCCAATGTACTGGGAATAATTTGGAGTTATTTATCTTGCGCAAGGACGCTCAGATGGGGTGTCTAACTACCGACTTTCCAGTTTCTAGACTCCTGAGCCACAGCTATAATATTAATCCAGTATAAACAGTAGCGCGCTTCTTCACTGGAGTAAATATTTTAGCGGATGTGTGTGTTTTCTGATCTCTCTGTCAAATATGCTGCAGAACAACAATTAGCAACATCACTGTTCTAAAGTGCAACCAAGTGAGGTGAAAAAAAATCCATAACAGGAAGCTGTTAAATGTTTTAACCACTTTTTTAGCTGACGTATATTTTAGGCTTGCCTTGGGAGCGAGAAAAAAGCTTTGAAAAGAAGCTGGAAAGGCAGAGCTTTTTTTTAAAGCAGGAGATTGTAAAAGAAGGGAAGGAGGGCAAGAAGAAGGGGGGAGCCGGAGTAAAGCCAGGGGGAGGCAGACGAGGGAGGGATAGAGAAAGGAGGTGATAGGGGAAAAAGATTAAAGGGAGCTGGAGATATATGGAAACGAAAATAAAGGCCAGAGAGGAAATGAGAACGCAGAGAAAAGTGGGATATGGAGGCGGTGGAGGAGGTAAATGCACGGAGAGGAAACGACTCTAGCTTGTTCTTTTTGCCTTAATTGGAGAAACATTTGGCATATTTTTAGACAGGTGATAAACCTAAAAGACGCGAGCAAGTCATGCTGCACAGTCCTCGCGTTTCACATTTTTCCAAATTCAAAATGTGACTGAGAGCAAAGTGTTGGAAGTCACTGATCAGTCCACATGGGCAAAGCAGTGCAAAGGTTTTTATTTTCTTTACTTTACTTCTTCTTATTTGTTGGCATGCTTTGTCTTGTTGAAGTTTATTATAGTCGAAAGTAAACTTGCAGAGACTTTAAATACTTGGTGATATATGTGCTTATTCATCACAAGGCTTTTTTTTCTGTCTTTTTTTTTGCTCAGAGCGATGCAATTTATTGCAGGAAATGGTTGTTAAATCTCTGTTGGTAAACATTCAATCTGTGAAATTGAATTCTGTGCTTTGAATGATATAAACAGGCTTTAATAGTTACGAATTTAAGCGGCGTTGAATCCACAAAGTTTGCTTACTGTTGCACTAAAAAAGAAAAGATTTCAAATCACATTATAGGAAAAAATTAATATTGTGGTTTAAGAGACAGGCATCATTATGCTATATAACACGGTAACATTACTTTGTCAGCTTCATAGATTTCCTTTAATATAATGGGTTATTGTATCCCAGGATTTATAATGAATATTTATGCATTGTTGCACATGCGTATAGTTTTTCCACTAATCCCATGTTTTCATGATACCGTTTACTGCAATATAATACTGCATACACACTGATTCTTTTGCACTGTTAACTCTTAACCAGTGAACACTTTCTCTTATTAAATGTGTATATGTACCATGTATCACCCATCACTCTGTTTGACAGAACAGCCAGGAGGTCGTCACATAAAACTTTCTGGGATGGATGTGTTGTAAATTCGAGTAGCAGTAAGCAGTAAGGAGATTCCTTAGCTTGTAAATCATGCAGTTTATAGATCACTGCAAATATTTTGCTCTTTAGGCGAGAATTATACAACAACCTCGCGTGTAACATTCACAATCTGTCAGTTTATCAAACTAATCCACCTGAGTTTGCGTCATGATCCGGCTCATTTATTGCGGCCCGGTTACAGCGTGCCAGATCACGTCTGGGGGCCTGCTCCCTTCAGCCTGAGCGATGGGGTCTGAAACGGTGAGTCAGGAGAAGCCGCATCGAGCCGCCGCATCCTCCATCACCGATGTGATGTCAGCACAAATCTGTGTTGTCACAGTGCCTGTGACCGCTCGCTGCATGAGGACAGAGAAGAGATGGGTGGCTCTGTCTGCTGCTGTCAGTTTGATATAGGGACGACATAAAGAGAGGGAGAAAAGGGGAGATGAGGGAAAGGAAAATCGGAGGGAAAACACATAAATTTCCAATAAGAAGCAGCACACGCAAAGCGGACGTCGCGTCCTTTAAACGTTTGTAGTTTGTTTAAATGAAAAAGGCACAAATATAGACACTAGGCTTAAAAGAAATCTGCTGTTGGAATCACCAATCAAAGACAATAGAGATAACAGAAGCATGTGAAGTCATAATTATGAAATCATTTAATACATAAAACCTAAAGACATACTGCTTGTAACAGTCATTTATTCTCTAGCTTACCCTTGAAGTCAAAATAAATTAATCTGCTGTATTTTCAAAGTATTTTAGAAAATAACTAATGTTTTAAAAGGTCCTTGCAAATCCCTGCTGCAGCTAATTGACCCTTTGCTTGATCTGCATCAGCTAAACAGCGCCGTTATACTGTTTACGTTCTCCTCTGTGCCCCCTCATCCCGTTTAAGCGCTCTCTCTCGTCTTCTCTACGGGGAGCGTGCAGAGCTTCATGCCTCACTGTTCTTATCACATTGGACCCATCCGCCTACAAAATGCTCTGGGGTCTATTTTTAGACACGTACATGGAGGCTAATGGGAAAGGATAGCCTAACCTCTTCCCTGATGAAAGTCGAATATAGCCTGGAGATTTGAGTTTGAGTCCCGTCACGTGTGAAGCAGAGCTGTTAAGATTTGAAACGTGCAAATTTATTATTGATGGGCAGAGAGTGTGTTATAATGTTGAAATGCTCCAAGGGTTATCGACGTCTCAAACAGTCCCGACTCCTACCTGGCACCAAGCACACACCCAGTTCCCATAGACTTTATAACAATGCCTGCATAGCAGCTCTCCTCCTACTTCAATTATAGAATAAGCACCTCCATAGGTGTATTTTCTCATTTGTTTGAAATCTTGTTAACATTTAAAAAAATGTAATGTATTTTTTTAACCTAGCTACACCCAATGTTTCCAGTGTTAATGCTAACCTAAAAACCTTCCTACCTGTCGTTTCACAGACAGAGTAATATTGATATTTACGGAGGCATTAAAAATCGTTCTCAGTGATGCCTTTTCTAGTTGGCATGAAGTGAGTAATGTCATTTGTTTAACTGTTATTTGACTCGTTGAGGAGAGTCTCTGCCTCACAGAATATGCTAATGAATCCACTTTTAGATAAATTCACAAGAGCGTGATCACCCAGCAGTGATTAGCAGGATAACTGACTGATGTGGAACCTCTGTGCTGCAATAATAATAGTGTTCTTGGATCTTCTGCTCCTAGAGGCAATTTTTGGATCCATACTTCTCCCTCGCCTGTCATGTCTCATCTCTTTCCTAATGATCGCTATATTCATGTGCTTCTTTGTTTTCCTTCCCCGCTTCTTTTCAAAGCAGCGGTGTAAACTGCTTTGTCGTTATGATCTTCAGCTTTTAAACACTGAGATGGGGCCAGAAAAAAAATGTCCAGTAAATTCTGGTCTGGTATTATTTTGAAAATATAGAGCGGCATTTAGGCTTCGACTGAAAATGTTTGAGATAGTGTTTGGTGATTAGAACTGGGCTAATAACAGTCATCCTCAAACTCATTATTATTATTTTTTATAATTGTTATTTAAACCTAATTTTTGGGATTTTAGCAGTTTTTCAGCCCAAATTATACATTTGAAATCACCTCTGTCGGCTCTGGTTTATTGTGTTTTTAAAACCCTAAATTTCAAATGGATCAGTGTATCTGTGTCTTTTTGTGTTGTGTTATTTGTGTTTTCTAAGCTTTCGTTGACACTAGATTTGCATTATCAAAAAATCTTCGGCCATGAGTATAAAACTTACTCTACTCTAACTACTCAGTAAATATTAGCAAATCAGCATTTGTACCAGTCCCATTACATAATGCGACTGGTACAAAACATTTCCTGTTTTCTCAGTCACAAACTGTGAGATGTAATTTATTTGCATCAATAATAAAAGCAACAGATATGAAAAGTTAAAGTTAAAAAAAAAACAACAGAAATTATAACAATTAAAAATTCAAAAGAAAAAGAAGGATACAGTCTTTGGGTCTTCAAATTGAAAAAAGATTTGATAAAGCCGTGAGCACCTAGTGTTGACCCAGGGTGAGATCTAAAACCTGCAGGACACCGGCCCTCGAGGCCTGGAGTTTGAGACCCTTGACCTATAGAAAACCAAATGATAAACAATGCGATTCAAAAGGAGATTTACAGAAAAAAATAGTTTGGTTTCCCATTGCCTTTAGTGATGAAACAAGCCTTTGGAACCACTAACAAGGTTGGGTCACAAGATCCCAAGCAGCAGCCCAGATCATATCATTTTAACATCTCATAGCTGTAGGCGGGAGCCAGATCGTGAAGGACTTTAAAAACCAGCAATAAAACATTCAAATCATGTCTACCTTTTTAACTAATAACAGGTAGTTAAAAAATGTAATTGTTGTAGCCCGGTCACATGCAAAGGAAACCAGTGAAACGTCGAAACATAAGAACTGGAAAAATTCAAGGGATTCCTGTTCAGACATCAGCATCGCTAGACTTACATTTTTGGCAGATCCAGGTATATTTGTCATCCCATAGCTAAGTAACCTACCATCCGTGTGTCTCTGAAGCCAAACATATACTATAAATTGTCCTTTCACTGTGATTTATTGGACTGGCTCATGCATGCGTATCTGCCAAACGCCCTGCCCCCCTGGGCCGCTGTGGGGTGTGGAGAACAACCAGTGGGTCATTGTAACTGTTGAAACTGCAGAATGATGGCTTTTCAACAGGGACTCTGTTAGTCTGAGCAAAGAGACCTGAAGTGAATCTCAATCTCACATGTGCTCAGTTACTGAACCGTCTGATCCGCTCCTGTCGTCCTGCAGAGGTAGAGGCTCAGCGCAAAATGATTAATGAGCATCAGCTATTTTGGTCTGAATGTGTTTCTGCTTTTCGTCATTCTTTTTGCTCTCACAATGTAAAGTTACTCCTTTTATGCCGTTGTTTCTCATCCTGACAGACACACTGTCTCCCATGCACGCACACAAAGGCGAGGAGAGTGGAATGTCACAAACTGCAGGGCTGCTGCAGTGTTTTGCATTTCAGATGAATGATTGCTGTGACTGTTTTCTCCTGAGAAGCTGTAATCCTGATTCGAAACAGCGCAGTGTTTGTTCAGTCAGTCACCTTCACGGTAGACAATTTATTTTTCTGATAGGTTTAACATGTTGTTCTCCTCCCTCACTCTAGAGATCAGCCTGTGAGAGGAAGATATGAGGTTAATGGGCTCCATTTGGATCCTTTGGTTTCTCCTGGTGGTAAGCTCGCACTTTTCACACAAGGATGTACAATGACATATATTTCTGAAGGCCCTCACCTCTCTCTTTGCCCATTTTGTATGCTGTCCATGTTTCCTGAAACACAGGATTCAGTTCTCATTAAAGGGACGTATAATATGTTGTGGTCTAGTGGTTTTCTTTTGCCAGCAAATTCACTCACCCTGTAAAATCAACTTTATAACTACTCTAGTTTAAATATTCCCCAATATAAATGAGTCTATCGAGGTATAGATGTACATTTGCTGCTTCAAAATATTGCTGATCCTTGCCATTCATGCCGAAGATCACAACAGTTTCAATGTAAAATTACATCGTTAGATGTAAAAAGACACACTGGGCGAGTCATTTGAAAGTGATTTCAAATCAAAAGATCAAAAAGGTGTGATTTAAGTGGGACTTTCAGCTTTAATGCAGGGGGTTTAATAAAAGTATTACATTAAAGCTTTAGGACTTACAGCCATTTTTGTACAAAGCAAACCATTTTCAGAGGCTCAATGATAACTGGACAAACTAGGATTCCTCCCTTGAGATGCTCTGCCAGGCCGTCACTGCAGTAGCCTTTTTCATGGTTGGTGCAAAGGGCTGGAAAAAAGATTAAAGGCTTTTATTAACACTCTTGAATTCACAGCAGGTAAGTATTTACAGCGTTTCTCAACGCTACTAAAGTTGATACTCAAACAGTGGTTTTCAATTCTTTCTCTTTTTGTAGGTTCAAGCCAATTTACCACAGGTTCACCGTTCTCACAGCTTTCAGGCTGAGGTTGGTTGCGGTCGCTTTCACGAGTAGAACTGCAGGTAACATTTCTATTTTCCACAGGTTTATTTACTGGGACGTTTTCTCCACACAATCCGGTGCAGGTAAGTTCTCTCCAAATCCACAGGTAAGTATTTTTTACTGAGGAAAAAGAATAAGTCAGGCAGGTTTCTTCAAAAGGCAGGCAGGCACACCAGGACACGATCTGCAAAAAAAAAGAGGACAGTCAGGTAAGTATGGAGCACTGATCAACGAGTTAACAAGCAAACAAGGTAAGAGGTCTAAATAAGTCTGCCACACAGTAACTTAACATTCTTTCAAGAAACATAGAGGAGAACAAACGTTATACACTGCTGCTGATAGCAGATGATGATCTACTTGTAGGAGGAGTAAACAGAGTTAATGCTCAAGCCCACACATATAAATAAATGACAGAGAGAAGAGAGATGGAGCAAGTAGAGGAGAAGATCGTTTGTTTATGCTCTTTTGTAAAACGTCCTTGGGTTTCTTGAAAGGCGCTATACAAATCTAAGTTGTTATAATTATTAACAGAAAGAAAGGAGCTCAGAACCTGAGAGGACAGAAGGACCGTGACATACTGCTTGTCTGCGGGTCTTTCTGTTTTTGGTTTCGTCTTCATAAGCGGAGGCCGAGATTCTTGTGAATGATTTGGCTATTGAAGAAAACTCCTTTTCTTTACCTTGAGAAATTCTTGTGTTGCCTTTGCAGTAAGCTTTGGGTCATTATACACTTCCACTGTGAAGCACTGTTGGATCAGCTTTGCAGCATGTGGTTAAATTGGAGCAGAGAGTATAGCCCTGTCCACTTCACGATTCATCCTGCTGCTTCTATCAGCAGTCACATCATCAGTAAACACTAGTTACCTGCCTCCACTTGCAGTCATTCACGCCCATGCCATAACATTTCCTGCACTGTTTTTGACAGATGATGCAGTTATATTCAGATCAAGCTGTTTCTCTCCTCCCTACTTTTCTCTGCCCATCCTTCTGGTTCAAATCCACCTTGGTTTCATTTGTCCAACTGCTCATTGGGTCTTTAAGGTATTTTCTGGCAAAGTCTAATCAGGCCTTGCTTTTCTTGAGTGTAACTAGTGTCTTTCACCTTGTATTTACATTAATGAAGGTATCACTTGACTGACAACGATACGCCTACGTCCGTGAGAGTGTTGAATTAATTCTTGAAATAACTAGATGGTGCTGTTAATCATGGATATTATTTTGTGATCATCTGTTTAGCTGTGGTCTTTTAGGCCTTTAGGTGTTGATAACTGACCTCTGCATTCCTTCTTTGGTCACTCATAAAGTTTTGTTTTTTGTTTTTTTTTAATCCTAATGACGACCTCTGTCTTTTATATTCACATTTCTTTTTTCCTCTTTTGAGAGCTAAAGTGAACAGCTACCAAATCAATGTTCAACACTTGGAATTTATTCCAGATGTCTTATTTCCTTAATTTGTGATAAAATAATGAGGGAACAAGAAACTGCTTGCCAGTCAACTGTCCAATTACTCTGAACCTCTGAAAACTGGGGGCGATGTATAAACATGTCTTTAACAGTTAATACAATACTTTTGTAAAACCTTGATTTGAAAGTCTGCACTTCAATCACATCTTGATTGTTTGATTTAAAATCCATTGTGTTGGTCCATCGTCCATCGTCTAAAGCACTTAACCGCACTGAGCGATTGCACTCAGGGTTGCGAGGCTCTGGAACAAGATGAGTGAAGTCGGTCACAAGGATACTTTTAATGTCAAGGCTTTTCCTGATTTTAATTTTAGCTTTAATAAGCTTTAAATTGTCTTTTTATTTCTGACGTTTGTAACTTTTGTTTAATTCTGTTGCTCTCGTAAGACACTTTGTAATGTAAATTTTGAAAAGTGCTATGTTAATAAAGTTATTATGATAACAGCACAGCCTTTCATCAGCCACAGAAAAACAAAGAAGACACTTTTTATTTTTGGTTTTGGTTTTATGTTTGTACCACTTTTGTGCTACTATGTACAGGGCTTTAAAAATGTGCACCTTGCTATACATGTATAGCAAAAAATAATGTAAGGCAGTGGATAGAAAATGTGTTCTTTATCAAAGAAAATGGATTAAAGATTTACTTTGCATAAAACACCAGGAGGTAAACTTCCTGTTACAGGTTAATAGAGACAATGAAGAAAATAAAACCTAATGCAATAATCTCACATTATTAACCAATCTCTGGACATTATATTAAATTAATGGCCAATAGCAGTGCCATATAAACAATAGCCTACAGCAGAAAGATCTTGATCTTGGGCTCTTCTGAAGCCCAGGATGTGATATGTGATGCACCTTGGAGAGCTACCTCATTTCCCAGCGTTTGAGGAATGTCATCAATTAGCTTAATGGGGCTGCTGTAATCATCAGTCACAGAGCGTGACACAAACCGTACATCATATAGGGATGACACATTTTGACATGGTGTTCTATTGTTTAATGATGTGCCCAATTAAGGTATTACAATCAAAAGTCAAACACTGGAGTGGAGCTAGTACAAATTGTGGTTACGTGTATAATTAAGGTCTTAATAAAATGCTCTTCAACACCAAACTGGGTGAAAAAATGTTTTGAATGTTTTTACTGAGTTTTTTTTTTAGTCTTCGTTTTCACAAAGAGATGGACGTTTACATTTACACAGCTTCTGTTTCTGCTCCGAGTTGAGCACGAGGTCTTTCAGCCAAGTGTTTATGCCTGATATACTTGTGCAGTTCTGCCACGTGTTTCTGTGTTGTGTGGTTTTGCCATGTTGAAACTGTTAGACCACGACATGAGAAGTTGGGGGTGGGTTTCTCATTCAGCTCAGCTATTGATATTGGTGGTGGCCTGGTGGTCGTATGTATGACGTCATTTACTTCAATGCTTGGAGTGACATCATATGTACGGCTGCTAAACTGCTACATGGGACATCAGCTCTCAAACAAAAGCCACTTTTTTAAAAATCTGCTTTGTATTTTTTTACTAACTTTTTATCGGACAGGTAAGAGCGACACTTTGATCTAATGACAATTTGTATTCCCTCCACAGAGAACCAGGGGATTGTGGGTTTGCATCTCATTTATGATATGTGGACACAATCTCCCAAGCAAAGTCTTAAATTTCCACAAAGAATTTGGAAAATGCAAGCGCACGAGCCTCCGAGAGGCTTAATTTTCCAGCCAAAAAACAAGAAGGAAGATAAGTCACAGCAAGACGGGCTCTTTATCCTTCAGTGAACAGCATTATCAAAATCAGCATTTCACACAGCAGGCTTCTCCATTTTAATGTTACCTCTAAACACAAACAATAGAGCAGAGAAAAGATTCATTGGGAGAAAGTCAGCTGCTAAACGTCCTTTGTGAGCTCCCAAACATTTTAATGAGTTACACAAATGGAGCGTGAGTAGAATTTCAAAGCAGAGTGAAATCCTCATCAGAAAAGCTTTGTAGACGCTTCGAAAAATTTCCATGCTGATTTTTTTTTCATTTTTTTCTATCTTTTATCCAGATGCACATCTTTATCCAAGCATGATAAAACTCTGAGATATTATAATTGAAACCTACATCACCATTCAGGATGATATTTACCTTTTTTTTTTGACTATCAAAGGAATGTAGATCAGAGCAGAAACCGCAAACAACACAATAACGCTTCTTTGACCACGGCACGCATTGCACTCAGTGTAGGCCATGTCCTCCTCTCAACTCTAATTTCGTGTTGTCTCCACAGTGCAGGACGGTGGAAGGCACTGACTCAATCTCAGGCCCATCGCTCAGTCCTCAGCAGAGCATTATAGAGGGACAAAGTGTGCAGGCGCTGAGCCAGGGTCAATACAAATGTCTCGAGCTGTCCCGCAAAGGCCGCCAAGAAAACAGAACTGGTGAGAGGTCCCAAATTAATTTCAGGCTTCTTGAGACCAAATCCATTAACTCTAGGAGGGCTATGCAGGTGGAGTGATGTAAAACTATTGAATGGGCTCAGACCAATGTTTGTGTTCTTGTTAAAGATAATAGTGGTACTGTTGCAAACTGGCCTGATAGGACTTTTAGGTTTAGGCTGCAAGATGTGATCACATCTGTAGAGACATTATTTTTATTTCTGACTAAATAAATGAAAAATAAGAACAAAAAATCTGTGAAATTACAGTGAAATGTACACTTTTAATGGAAATATTTTTTTGCATTAATCTTTTACAGATCTTTTAATCTTTTACAGATCTTTTAATCTTTTACAGATCTTTTAACCACAGATTGAATTTGACCAGTTTTACCATTTAAAACAAAACAAAACTCATATTTAATAAACATCTAATGTAATACAGAAAAGACCAGAATATTACATCTTTAAATAGTTTTTTCTTTAATAGTATACTTATGTAAAGAAAAGAAAAACTGTTGTTTATAGTAGTCATTACACCCC
>VUQR01036071.1:113632-133932 GCA_015108515.1 Hemichromis elongatus
AAATAACATAGCTGACATTTTAGACCATGCATGAGTTTGATGCATTTGTTTACATGACAGGAAGGAAGGCTTAAAATTACATTATTACCTGCTTACAGTTAGAATTTGTACAGGTAATGGTCTTATCTCATGGGGCCAAGTCCAGACAAAGTAGGTTTTGTTTGACTGAACAAATAGAGTTTGCATTTATTGGAAGCTTGTTTCCAATAAATGCTTCCCAATAGCCTGTGCCACAGGCTACACAGTCACAGGAAGTCCCCTTACTAATAGTGTTACGACGACATCTTCACATATTGACAACCTTCTCATCACCAACAGCCCACGGCTACAAAATAAGCCTTTAACAACATTTTCCACAAGAAAACCAGACCAGAACATCACAGAGCTCTCACTGGGAATACAAACACCCCCAAATGGGCTGTTTCAACTTTAGTAAAACATTTTTTAAATGTTTTAATTAGTAGTGCTGGTGCCTCTTTTACAGGCAAGCATGTTATTATCAACTGTTACGCCAAGCCATTTGTGTAGTGTTATCCACTGCAAAAATGTTCAGCAGCTGGCTGTAAATTTGGATTTGGGATCTTTCTGGATGTGTTGACCTTGACCATTCATTATCTCCCCAAAGCAGTTTCATTTTGTTGTCATTGCAAAGTTTTTTTGTTTAGTAATGGATATTTTGACTATACAGTGAACACAATCACATCAGCATAGTGTTAGAGTCAGACCTGGGCATCCTAATTGTGGCAAAGATAGAAAATGTTTGCAGCACTAATTAGAAATTTGTGACATGAAAACATTTCTGACTAATCGATGCCTCTCTCTGCTTCAGTAATTTAAATAATATTTTATCTTGACTAAAACATGATTCTGGCAGCTCCAGTTAACCTCTTTCTTTAAAAAAAATAGTAGAAAAGTCTGGCTTTGTTTATCTCTGTTACGTGTGTCTTTGATCGTAGGGGGGGGTTAAAACGTTCAAATTTATTGTTGATCGATTGGCCTGCACGGCTGTGGTCCATTATGTTTTAGTGTTTGGCAAATTTTAATCCTCATTGGGAACACATGGAATCTAACGGTCTAATATTACCTCTTCCCATTCAGTACTTCTGGCTTCTCGGAGAAGTCCATTGGCCCTTCTCTAATTTGGTCACAAGGCATTCCTCAACTAGTTGGAAAGTGGTTATTAGAGGCCACAGTGTGAACTTGCTTGCAAAGAGCGTGCTGCCCCATTGTCTTACCTACAAATAACAGACAGCTGCTGCATTCTTCTAGTGACCAAAGCAGTTACAAAGGACCCCTTTGAGGCTACTTTCAATAAGCAACAGCAAACAACCACCAAAAACCGGCTGCCAGCTGGTTGGGGAATATTCACTTATAGGTAGCGACGAGTGATTGCCAGGCAGTTGCTAACTCATCTCTAAGCCTGTGTGATTGAAGTCATATGTGACTCCTGCCAAGTTTAATAATGAAAATATACCAGATATATTACATGTAGTTAATGCACAGAGACTCACTGTTTTACTGTATTTGTCAGTGCAGCAAGGTTTTTGAGAAATGGTCAGAATTATGTGAAAAAGTTACAATGAATAAATATGAATGAACTTCAGTTCCAAAGAAATGTTTGGAAAATATTAAGATTGGTTTTCCTCTTCCCATTTTCCTTTTTACTCAAACTAAATAAAGTTATCATTAAAAACAGCAGTATTGGAAAGTGCAACGAGGTTTGTTGTTGAGCATTTTCTCCCAAGGGTAAAAATAGTCCAATTAATCGAGCTGACTTTTGTGGCAGATCTAAAAGTTATCTAACATGTTCCTTTATCCTAGTAATACCCATATCTCTATCTTTGTGTTTTATTGTTTTGCTTACAGTCCGCCTACATCCTGTTTTACATGGCCATCGTGGGCCATGCCTTATCCATAGCCTCCCTGCTTATCTCTCTGGCCATCTTCTTCTACTTCAGGTAAAATATTCAATGTGATGCTCCTGTCCTACATGTGAGACTGCAACACTGTGAGAATGCAGCTGTAGTTACTGATTTGATGACGCAATGATGATTAATAGGCGGTGTCATCATCCTTAATGACTCATCATCTTAGCTACCTGACATGAACTGACAGGCACACAGATGATGTTGTCCTTACTCATTATTAGCACGATTCTTGTCCTTGCCTTATTTGGAGTCAGCAAAATATGAAACATAGTGTAATAAAAATATTATTCCCTGCCACAAATTAATGCAAACTATCAATTGGGCACTGTAGTTTCTCTTACACTATAGTCATACTAAGAAAAACATTGGCTGGAGATGTGGCACAACCACAATTATTAGAACTATCTTTAAAGAACTTGTTGTCTTTCAGGACCACTCACAGTCAGTTACCATCTTTAAAGTGACTTTGGTGCATCAACATGGTGACAAAGTGGCAATAAAACAGAGTCAGTATGCTATCAGTTTGTGATTGAGTAGCGTCAAATTGGCAATTAAATGCAATCTGTTTGGGATAATATGGTGATCCACTGTGATAAACTGGCAGAAACTGTGAATTTGTCGCCATCTACATATGCAGAAATTCACATAAACAGAAATTTACATTAACTTCTTAAGGGTCCATCCGGAGCCTCATAAATCTGAAACAGAATAGAAGGATAGTGACATAGTTGCTACAGGATGGTGATTTAATAGCAAAATGATGCAGTCGCTCAGGATCGACGTAGGAACATAACCCGAATAAAAACAGCTGGCAGCTGGATAGCAAAGACACACAGATGTCACAGATGAGTTGCACTCCTCAGCACAGATTGACTCAGACTCATTACGACATGTTGACAATCTGTCTGTGGTTATAAATCAGCAGTTTTTTGCAACAACACACCAATCTGAGAGCGTTGCACTTGATCTAAGTCGGACTCTGATTGTTTGGAAACAGGTTGCCTCTCACCAGGAGACCTGGCAACCCTGATGATCCTGGCAGTCCCACCAAAGGTGGTTGACCAGGGATTGAGAGTCTCAGCCTCCAGGCAACCAGTTGGCCACTGCAATTATTTGCAACTTGTTTCTATTTCGATTCAATTCAGTTTTATTTTTATATCCTCATGGGAATTTATACTGTATTGTAAAAACCTTATAATAATACTAGTCTATTAGTGTGTCTGAGTCATTAAGGTTATTTCTAGAATACGTGAATAGTTCCTTTACTTTCTCATGCATCTCCAGTTTTTTGTGCATAGTTAAATTCTGGATGTGTTGGCGCTTTGCACCTGAGTTTATTGCTCATTAGAGATGTTAGTCCATACAGACTGCTTAATCCCAGAGGAAGAGAATACAAAGTTAAGTAATGTGCTTCAGTTGAAATCCAATTAGATAAGAGTTCAGAATAACAAACCAGATTAGGGGAAAGGAGATGGAATATTCAGAAAATCATCACAAAATAGTTGTGAAACGTTACGTTTCTCTGGGAAATGAGGAACTTAATCAGTATTATTTCAAGAGAACTGAGGCTTTTCATTTAATTGAAGCAGACACTCCGAACATGAAGCTTGTGACGAAAAAGAAAAAATAAGCTTTTTACATTCTGAAACAATATTTAGAAACATTGGCCCTGCGGTTGGCGATTGTTGCAGCTATAAATTTTGATGCGCTGAAGTCTGCTGACCTCCTAAACGCAGCTGTTATCCAGAACAGATCTTGTAAGAGACCGTTATTGTGCAGCAAAGTTTTATACGTGCTCATAAATCTAGAGGCCGAGTTTGGGGCAGGTGCATAATCACAAAACCCTGTGACCCCCCGAGAGTCAAACGCTTAACTCAGCTGCAGAGCAATTCAGTGGCCAGTCGAGGTTCATCGAGATTAAAGTCCTAACAAATTAAGACTTCAATAAAGTTATAAGGTGTTTGGCTGAGACAATCTTATCTTTTTCTTTCTCTCTTTGCAGCCATTACTTAATATACTCACTGCCAAAACATTTAAATTACTGGATTTTGTATTATAAGATCCAGATGTGAAGCTCACAGTGGTATGCGATGCTGTATAGTCGCTACTCTGTTATTTACAACTGCACATCAACACTGTCAGGATTCCCAGATAAAAATACTCAAGTTTTCTGTGGAAAAATGGGGGCTGGTGGAAATTCTGACACAGACATTGGGACCTGTGACAGCTGAAGAATGCTGCCATGGCCTCTGCTTTGATATCCCATTTTTGATAAGTCCTCCCCAAATAAACTACATAGTTAAAAAAAAAAAAATCATTTATTGTAAGAAAATTGAGTTTACGTGTGATGAAATGGACTGTACTGTATAAATAAAGCTTCAATAAACATTGAACAATTCCTACATTTCCTTTTTTGTAAGGAAATGGAGAAAGAAAAATCTCTGAATATTTTTACATGGCCGCTGTGGAAATATGCTGCCCTATGCTATTTTTCAGCATATTTAGTGCTCTTGGTGTTTTGATTGGTCCCAGGGGGATATATGAGTCATCAAAGATAAAATTGGCCATGAGAGGTATATGGATACAACTTATTTAACTGTAAAATGGGTATTTAATGGAGGGTATGTTCTGTAAAAAAGCAATTTGCTGCAGGACTCCATTCAGCTCTGAACTGCAGTCTGTTTGATTGCTGTCAAGAAAAAAAAATGAACCATCAAAAACAACAATAATAATACTAATATGAATGACTTTGATTCTAATAGTTGTTTTCACTTTACCCATAATGCATTTTATTATGCTATTAATCCTGAGTGGCCAGTCAAGCTAATGCGAATGCACCCTTGGGATCCATTATGCATTATTTAACAGCCCTTCTAGCTTGTTCAGGCCATTTAGAGACAATCCAGCTCATTGATCCAAGGATTTTTTTCTTTGACAGCTGCGAAAAATCTGTTTGAGATGAAATATAACAATTATTTGACACTTTAAACAATTTCCGAACATCTCATTAAACTATCAGCCTGCTAGCCACTTTTTTCCTGCGCGTGTCATCAGCTGCACCAACTTTGTGTTGTGTTTTCTGTGTCTGAAAAGGTTTTATTGCACAATTGTGAACTTTATTATCAGCATTTTAATGAATCCTGGCCCACAGGAGTCTGAGCTGCCAAAGGATCACCCTCCACAAGAACCTCTTCTGCTCCTTTGTGCTCAATTCTGCCCTTACCCTCATCCACCTCATTGCTGTGGTCAACAATCCTGAAGTGGTGGAGAGAAATCCGGTAAGTACATCCTTTCTTACATATGTACCGTGACTTCCATGGAAACTACTGGTGGCTGTCACCTGCTAGTGACCAAAGCAATCACAAGGTTTTTGGTGCAGCACCTTATTTGCGAATGAGTTCATCAGGCGATGGCCAGCAACGACTGGTTTAATAATTTACTTTTGTCCCTAGTGACCAGAGTTTGCCCCAGGTTGCCAACTGGTCACTAAGCCTGTATGACAGGAGCCTAGAAGTTAGTACAAGTAATAATTGACCTTATTCCTCAGACAGCTATACTTACAAAGCACAAAGTCATTTGAACACCTTCAACATTTATTTTAGAAGATTTCCCCAATACACAAAATTATAAAAGAGTCATTATTAGGGTGGTTTGCATGAGAGGGCCAAGATTTCTTAGGCTTTAACTGTGATGACCAACAAACTGTAACAGTGACATATTTATTATCTGAACTCTACATGTAAAGTGAATCATTTACTCTTCCAGTGTGAACAAGGAAGGAAAAGTCTGTATCATGTCTTAATGCAGGGACTCTTCTGGTTGCAGGCTGTGGAGACATGTATGGGAAAACGCCCCTGTTGCTCACTTGACTTATGACTGCAATAAAATGTTTCCCTGATGAGTTTATGGTCCTAATCACTATTCTCAATTCTTATTTAAATCTGCATGTTCAGTTTGTAAATTATGCTCCCATTTTAAGTAAAAAAGAATGATAAAGCAGGTTAAGCTTCATTGTGGGTCTACATTGGTTTACAGGCCGCTACCATGTGCTTTACCAGTGCAGTCAGATCCACCCTAGCATCTGATGTCCAATTTAAAAACTACATAATGCCAACATTAAATTCCATTAACGAATCTATGAGGACCGTGATGGAAAATCATTTATGTGCAGTGTGAATGCACTACACAGTGAACATCAGCCCTGAGTCACAGTGAATGGCTCAAACTCAAGGAAAACATTTCCAGTTCCTGTAACCAGCGGCTCATTCTGAATATTCACATTCAATATATTTTGGACACGGTTCGGTTCAGTAAGTGTTAAGTACTTTTAAATAAACCGATTCTTGTGAATTAGGACATCTGGAGGGCCTGGATGCAGCTATGTTACATTTGCTAAATGCTAACGGTAGCATGCTAAAATGCTCACAGTGCCATTGCTAGGCTTCTACAGTTAACATTAACTGCACTGTCTTTAGTTTAGCATGTTACGATAATGATAACAAGTCTGCAGCTATAATAGACAATTACTTTTAAATACTTTATATAGCAGTATTAGAATTTTGTTTTTCCAAGTATTTTATTGTCCATATAACCAAGATCCATTGACAAGCCTGAACTATAAGACACTGTGTTTTGCAAGTAAAGACCATAATAATCTATTGTTTTATTTCATTTACACAAAACCAAATACAAATGTAGACACTGTAGCGTCATTTTTAATTTTAATTGATGTGCGTGACACAAAGTGAGATCTGGTCTCTTTCTTGACAGTGAAATTTTCTAAAAACAGATCCGGCTCCGCAACATCCTGGAATTGCTACATATACATATAGTTTTTGTTTCTCTCTTTTTATACCTGTGTAGATTCTCAGTGATCCAGGTCATGGTAAACCAAAATAACTTGGAAAGAAAAGCAACTGTACTTTTTAAAATTTTGAATTAAAAAATATTTAATTTAAATTTCTGAAGAACTGAAGAAACTAAAAGAAAACCAGTTGCTTTTCTTTCCGAGCGCCTTAGAGTCTCTTTTTATACAATTTAACTTTTTGCCTTTCATGAATTGGTTAAAATTTCGAGGTCAGCTTTGGTAAAGGTAATAAATCTGTCTTGTGGGAATGCCTTGATATGTGGACTGAGCATAAATTTGTATGTTACTTGTGGAAATCAAAATAACAAATGCTTAATAAGCTGCTGCTTGCTGCTTCTTAAAAGCTGTTATTGCAGAGATTCACTAACTCCAGAAAAGGATCATATTTTTTGTTTTACTGCGAGCCCACATCAAATCAAACGCATTCAGTCCCTCCAAGTCAATAAATACTGACAACATATTGTTTAAAAAACCTTACAGAAGATTGTAAAAATAAACACCCCTCCTTGCAATATGTAATATGTTTAAAACAGAGCTAAATAATAATTAAAGAACTTCAGATGATCAAAGTGCCATACAGCAAAAAGAACCCCAAACCCAGCAGATAGGATTGTAGAGTTTGGCTCGCATTGCGCGCAATCGCATCAGCCATATCCTGCTTTCAGCTGGAGTATCGCTTGCCTGACAAAGCACTGGAAACATCAAGGACACAGCAGAGGCTTCAGCTGGGTTTCAGTTTGTTTCTAAGTCCTGCATTTCCCCCCGTTCAATGAATCTGTCTGGCTCAGACTGAGCCGAACGTATCCAAGATGCAGACAGAAATGACAGCCATCATAATCAACGTGAGGAAACGTGTATTTGTGCGGTGGCTCCCTTTCAAATCTCCCCCTTGTCATAATTTGTCAAAAGGCTTGTGTTGAATCTGTTACTTTCTGATGTAGTACGGTCAAGTTGTGCTAACTTGCTGCAGCATGTCAAAATAAAATTAGTTACCGTGGCCTTGGTTCTCAAGGGGGGAGCAGACAGAGAGCGCACAAGCGCCCCTGGTTGGGATCCCTGTGCGTCTGTGAGGAAACATTTTTGAAATTTACTAATGCCAGAGTGAAACTTATGATCATGTTTTCAGTGCTGGTGATTTAGGAACACAGTAGAGATTTACTCTCGAGGAGAAAACAAGCTCTTTGTTGTCTCTCTGGAGTGGTAATAGCGTCTGGTTTGGCCTGCCAGCATTATGGGGGAGTGAATCCCCAAAGCTTATGTCAAACCAAGGAGGAGGCTGAAAACATGACAAACATGTACATGATCTATAGCAGCTTGATTTGTAAACCAGAACATTGTTAGTAACTTAAGACAAACCTTGGTTAGTTGCAGACCTGAATTAGTGCAAACTATGCACCTTAACTCGCAGATACTGACAGCAGCCGCTGTCTGTTATTGTGAAGATTTCTCAAGTGGAAAGGGAAACGTATGAGAGGAAAGGAGAAAAAATATGGCTAAGAGTTTCAAAGTGAACAACTGTTGTGTGTTTTGAGCTAAGAGGACCTCAGAGAGCAGTTAATAGCAATGCCAGCATCTCTGAATTATACTGCGGCTGCACACATGCTCTTTCACCACAGGACTACAAACCAGAAACCCCAATGTGAATATTAAAATAAATATATATACCTAGGAAGGAATTCCTCTGTCTAGGTTTTTCCATACAAATCTTTCAGGGATTTCAGGATATGAGAGCATAATGAAAACACAGCTTTGCTGATGCCAGTGATAACCAACCAACCAACCATTTAATATAATTTGCAGAGGTGAGTGTGATAGTGGTAATGAGGAACAGATCAAGCAACGCTTCAGCAAGTGGCCTGAACGCCGGAGGAATCGTGCGCAGATAGCGCAGAGGCTTGTATAGTGTTTGTTGTTGTCGGAACTTAATTATACTTTTTATTTTATAAGCCTGGTTTTCAGCATCATATTTGTTGATATTTCTCAATTACTTAGAGTTAATAATCCTATTCTGTCTGAATACGAGCTCTACAGTATATATAGTATAATGAATACAACCGTTGCAGCTGTGGGAAATTTGAAACCATCTGCAACCGTAATTATTACACAGTGGAAAAACAACTTTTTTATTAAAAATCTGTAATCATCCCTGTTTGTTGACTTGTTGAGATCATGCATACTTACTTAACTCATGGACAGTATAAGAGGTGGATGCAGATACGGTGACGTCATCCACTGGTTACTGAAGCCTTGAGATTAGTGTTTTTGCTATTGCTTGCTTAAGTACAATTGTAATTCTCTATTTTCTTGTTATCTAAAGGAAATATTAATCCACTCTAAGCTGTGAAAAATGCAAAGCTTTTAAAGCTTTGAAATCTTGGTTCTTTATGAGGTGCGGCCCTCAATTATCGTCAGTGTAACCCACCACAGTTCTCCAAGCTGGACCCTTGGGCCTGCAGATGGAGGTCTTCTTGTGATTCCACGTACCCGTCTGAAAACAAGTGGGGAGACTGTGCATTCCCAATGTTACAGCACCAAAACAGCTCACCATCCTCTCTTTGCACTCGTGACTCTCTGGCATCCTTTAATAAAAACAGTGTCAATCTCTTCTGTTTTTGTGCCTTTTCCTGTATTACTTTACTGGTCTCTTGTTGTAAAAAGCACTGTATAAATACATTTTTTCATACTTTACTTTTTACATCTTGGTAGATGTGAAGAGAAGCGGTGGGTCTGACTGTGAAACTGCTAGCTCATTGGCTAACGACTTGTCAATCACAAGATGTTAGTCAGGGAGCGTACCACTGATAATCCTGCTTTGAGAAACATCAATGTGAAGACTTACAAAATGGACACATTTTTATGCCATATGAAATGAGTGACTGAACCCATAAACTCATGAAGAAAGTGTTTATTGAGTTCAAGGCGGAAAGCTGTTTTTCCCCATAGACTTTTATAGGACCCCCACTCTCACCCCCACAGAGTCCAGAATGGGATAAGTGAAAGAAAATGGGTAGATGCTCAGTAGTTTTTCAAAATAGTATCTTAGACTGTAGAGAAGCACTAATATATTGCATTGGTTGTTGCAATTTGTGAAATTACCCATTACCCTCTGTATGAATGCACAATTGGTGCCATTTTGGCTTTTGCTACAACCACATAATCCAAACTTGGGCGCAAGGGAAGTAGAAGCAATCTGTGTTTGGACGAGTTGGGAAAAGCCATGAAAGCTGATGTGACTAGCAGAGATTCCCGTCAAAACATGTCCAAAAATATGTTTCCTTAACGAATCTCCTGAGATTCGGTAATGACAAATGTTGTGGAAGTGAACTTATTATAGAAGAAAAGTTTTTTTTAGTAGATTCTGAACACAGGCAGGTTTCTTGGTGCTTGTCTGGCACTTATTAGAGGAATTATGACTGACAGCACTTCACCCAATACTCTTGATAATTATGGAATTAATTATTATCAATTCTTTTTTAAACTGACATAACAAGAATGTGTCATCAAGTCATCATCACTTATCATAACGTCTCAATGAAAGGAACTAAAAAAATAACGAGACATGATGTCGTTTTATGGTGAATGCGTAAATAGAAAATTACATGGCTCTTTATAAAACTAATGCAGAGCGGGGCTTTGATCCCACTGCTTTATGAGATAAAAACAATCAAAGAGGGCTCCAAATACAAAGAGAAATCACGATTCCCAACTTAACCCACCTCCGAAGGGGGTAAATGAATAAACATCCTCTCCGTATGAAAAAGAATAATACTGGCTAATGATTTTGTGCCACAAGTGCTGAAACAATCCATTAAATCGTTTTTTTGTCTCCTGCTGAGATGATGTCATGACTGTTTCAACTTATTTAAAAATAAATAAATAAATAAAAATAAAAGAAACAAGAGCGCAAAGAAGAAATAAAAGGATTAATATGAATGATTTTGTTCTCCCTGCAGGTTGGCTGTAAGGTGCTGCAGTTCTTTCACATGTACATGTTGGGCTGTAATTACTTCTGGATGCTCTGCGAAGGCATCTACCTGCACACGCTCATCGTGGTGGCCGTGTTTGCAGAGGAGCAGCACCTGCACTGGTACTACCTCCTGGGCTGGGGTGAGTCATTTGTTCCATTTGTTTTTTTGCTTTCTTTCCTTTGTGTATATTTTATACTGTCTCTGTGAAAACTTATTTTCACAGCTTGAAAAATCCCAGAGAAGCAATTCAACAAGATTGGGTACAATCTAACAATTTTCTTGTGACTGAGGTTATTTTAATACCAAGAGTGCGGTCATTCAATTTGAGAGCATCATTTGTTCCCACATTTCCTACTTACATTTACTGTCTATTCAAGTCTTAGATATGGTGGTGACCAAGGACATTGTCCTCTCCCCGTTTATGAGTCCAGAACAGATATTTCCTCTCATAACTTTAAAATATGTGCCTCCCCTTTGTACTGTCACGATTTTATATACATGCATGCACCATATGTTTTAGAAGAACACACTATAGTACCGTAGTCTTGTTGTATGTACCAAATCAAGCTTTTCATTGGATGAGCAAGACTGCTAGGGACTGATGAAAAAAAATGGAGTGACTCGGAGGCTGGCTAATTTATTTGTCCCTTAAAGCTAGCCATCACTTTATTATATTTACAAAGTAAGCAGAGGTAGTGACTGGGAAGCAGAAGGTTGATAAATAAGCAAGCACCTTTCAGGCAAGGAGGTGGATTAGGCTGGATCACAAAAAATCTGTGCAAGCAGCAGGATATCGTAGATCTGAGGAAGCGCAGAGCGCAAATATGCTCGTGAGCAGTCGTCTGTTTGATCAGAGAGCAGAGTTTGCATTGTAATATTTGAATGTGAAAGCAAGAAATCATGGTCTTGGATAAAGGTAGTAATATAGCCCCATACCTGATCCGTGACTATATTTCACTGTAGACATGCTGACAGCTTTATTGGCCCTCCTGTCGCTTAGTGCTGCTCCTGTCTTGTTTTCCACACTGCTCAAAACAGAAATAACACAGTATGTTGAAAAAAGAAAAAAAAACAGGCAATGGAATTGAATGGATGATCATCATTAAAAATGTTAGGATAACCTTGAGGAGAGTTTTTGCTGTGTGTGTGTGTGTATATATATGGATGGAGGGAGGCCAGCTTGTCAGATCCATTTGTGGCCAACACACTGCAGGGCCTCATTGAAAATAGACCCTACATGGATTTTGGTGTTTATATCCAGAAGTAAAAAAAAAAAAATATCTGTGCCCAGCATCTAGTGGGTGTTTACACACAGAATGTCAAATTAGAGAGAAAAGTAACAGAAAATTAACCGTGTGGTAGTGTTGTTGTCGTTGTTAGCGGTGCAACAATAAAGCCATCGCGGGAGAGTTTGCAGGAATAAGGAGGCCCGGCTTTTCAGGGAAAGTTTCATTAGACCAGCAAACAAAGCTAAACCATGATTTCACAGTTGCGTTAATGACAAATGCAAATTCACAAAACTCACTCAAGACCTCATATGGCTCCCATCTTTTCCTCTCCAAGGTTTTCCTCTAGTGCCTGTATCCATCCACGCCGTGGCAAGGAAAAAGTATTTTGACGACAAGTGAGTAATGTTCCAGAAACCTCGGCAAATAAACAGAAGATGTTTACATTTGCGCTCGGCTGTGTGCGGTAGAGTGAGAGCGTGCAGGCACGCGTGTTTTCATACGTGTGTGCGCGCATGTGTGTTTTGGGAGGCTGACAGCACTGACTGATATGTTTTTCCTTCTGTAGCTGTTGGATGAGTGTGGAGACCCATCTGCTCTACGCCATCCACGGCCCTATAGTGGCAGCACTTCTTGTAAGTCTGCTAATCCACTGTTTCCACACAGAAAAAGCATGAAAAAACGAATTTAACATAATCAGTCTTTACATTTTTATATTCATTTAGAGTTTAATTTGTGAATTTTTTTTTTTGTAGGTCAATCTCTTTTTCCTGCTAAATATTATTAGAGTGTTGGTTACCAAGTTGCGAGATACGCACCGGGCAGAGTCCAACATGTACATGAAGGCAGTGAGAGCCACCCTGATCCTGGTTCCCCTGCTGGGAATACAGTTTGTTATCATTCCCTGGAGGCCGGAGAATAGGCTGGCTGGTGAAGTCTACGAGTACATAATGCACATACTCATGCATTACCAGGTAGGCACGAGCTGCAGCAAACACTTTAATCAAAGCTCTCGTTTCATAGCCAGCTAGGAGCTCAGTTCAGAGTAATCCAACAATGACTTGAAAAAGGAGGCTAGTGCAGCTTCACTGCGCAGTGAGTTCAGGCGTATTGCACCTCCGGCTTAAATCATAATAACCTTGAAAAAAAGCAATTAAATTATTGCAATAAAAATACTTAGCATGAGCTGCTACTACTACTTTAGACCGAAACCTTAGTGCAAAAATGAGACAGTGTACAACCCATATTTGTCTGTACCCCTGGGCCCTCCAGGCTCACGGTGCTGATTTTTAATTTTGCATGACTGAACTTTTACACCCTTAAAAACATCACTTTCTGCCCTGTGGTTGTTATTATCTATTCATGTGACTCCCTTAAAAAAAAAAAAAATTGGATGCAACCTTAGCTTTGTTTTATTTTTTGGTAGGTTCCTAATTTACTCCTTCCCCCACATAAAGAAAATATTTGAAGGAGACATGCATGAAATACAACAGAAGCTGCTCAGATCAGGATTCAGGGTTGACGCTGGTAGGCGTCCACGGGGGACAGAGTTAAACAATCCATGAAATATTTATGTCCCATTAAAAAATTCTGTTGTTGCCCCAATATTTCTTTGTATTCTCTCTTTAAAAGTTGCTTTCCTGTCTCATTTCTAGAAAGTCACACCCTGTAAAAATAGAAAAAAAATCATGTATGTAAGCAATTATTTCCTCCAACCGGTATGGCAGATGGCTGCACTGTCTGAGCCTACTTCTGCTGTGATTTTCTTTTCTGAATTTAATAGAAACTAAATTATTATCTAATTTTTCCATCTTTGTTTCAGGGTTTACTGGTGTCAACCATATTCTGCTTCTTCAATGGGGAGGTAAGGGCTGTTATTTAGTTAGCAGATTAACCAGTTTAACAAGATTAGCACCACTCACGTGTCATATGTTGCTAGGTGTTATAAGGCAGTAAGAGGAGATAACAATGCACATTTCCAATTCCATATTTTTATTTTTGGATCCTACTAGCATAGCCTTGCATGATGTAGTTCAAAATAATTTCTATTTATTTTATACTTGCCTATTTTGAAGCTCCCTGGGTTTCCCAGTGTCTGAAAGAACCTTTGTTAGCTCCCTTCTTCCGTCTCTCTGAGCCAGTTTTCTTCTTATAGTCTAGCACCTTCCAAAAATAAGTTTTGAATAAGAGGTGGGTGGAGCTGCTGTGCTCATGACCTGCTATGTGTTTGACATAATTGGTTCACTTTAATCAGTAAGTAATTAATAAATTAGCTTAAGCGGAATCAAAGGCAAATTAGCTCTAGGACTAAGCCTGTCTTAGTCTTGACAGTTGCTACATGTAGCTAAGCTAACATGCTGGATTACGAGTATCACATTTTTATTTAAGTGTGGTATCAGTCATGGCAGTTAACTTCTTGCAAGACAGTGAATAATCCCCCAAATTTGTTAGACTTCCTTTAAAAATATTGTACCCCTGTGCCATGTTTGACATCACAAAACCGTAGTTTTGATTGAGCAATTGGCCTTTTGGAAAGGTCAACCTGCACATGTTACTCTGGAAGCTGTTCTGCGATTGTGCAATAAAACCACTCATCCCTTATGACATTATGTATGAGACATCAGACTGCATCAGGTAAAACATTTTCAAAATTTGCTTTCAGGTCAGATCTCTTCCATCTGTGTCGAGAAGTGACCCATGAATACCAAACGCGGACCCATAGTTTTGGTTTTGGCCTTGAGTACTTACGGTAAAATAGCTGTAGTTTCACAGAGATCTCTCCAAATTCCAAATGTAGCAGGTTATAAAACATTCCTCCGCTTTTTCCTCTTCTGAGACCAGTCTGGTGCTACAACAGTAAAAGCAGAAGGGTCATGTCAGGTGAAGAGTAAGACACACTTTATAAATGACTGTGCGGTTTCCAAGCTGAGCTGAATATTGACTCTTCTTTCTTCGTTCTCCTGTCAGCCTTTCTAAGCCTGTCTGCAGCTGTCTGACAGCAGCATCTTTAACTTGATTCAAATGCTTCACCAAACCGATGAGCTGGAGTTGAATTAGGCACAGACGTCAGGTTAATAATGCTGTGAGGACCTCACAGCTCTCCAGACTCAATGTGTGAAAGATGCTTTCAAGCTCAAGTCTCCACAAGGGTTGTAACATTAGAAGACACATTTCAGGCATTTTGTTAGCCCATGCCAGTTTGTGAATGGTGCATAGACATCAAGCAATTACACAACTATTTATCCTAAATATTTAATTAAGGAGTTTAATTAACAAAATTTTATACTGCAAATTGTGTTTCCCAAACAAATATTGATGTTTTTTATGAGGTGTTTTGTTGCAAAAAGGGGAAAATAGATATGCACAAACCACGCAAAACATTAAAGCCAAGGGAAATAAATTAGCTTGTATCAGTCTCCTGCGCTTATCACTTCAAAAACATAGTTTTTGCCAGGGTGCTGTTTCTAGCCAGTACGGTCCCATTGTGTGAGGGCCGTCATTAAGAGCATCCCATTTGCTGTGGAGGCTCTGCCCTCATGGAGTCCTTCAGTATGCAAAGCAAATGATATCTGTGTGCAGAAGCACTAAGAATTTTACTGTACAATTCTTTGTAAAACTAAAACTTGACAAGCTGAATTTTCTCCATTACAAAATGAAAAAAAAACAAAAAACAAAACTCCACCCACAGTCCAAAAACATGCAATTAGTGGGATTAGGTTAATTGGTGATTCTGTTTACCCATAGGTGTGAATGTGAGAGCGAATAATTGACTGGTGATCTGTCTAGGGTATATCCTGTTTCTAACCCTTGGGTAGCTGGATGAGCAGAAAATAATGAATGGTCGGAAAAAAATACCAACCCTATGGAACTTTAGCATCTTGATATTTCTTAAAATTATTTTTGTCATCTCCAAAAAATCTGATTTTTACAATGATAATTTTAGCATCAAGAGGTTTAAGTATACCAGAGAACGGTGCTTTCCCAGAAATATTCCAGTAATAATCGCTTGAGTTTGTATAACAAGCAACAAGCCTGAGAAGGCAAAAAACACTGTTGAGCTGTAAACTTATTATATTTGGAAGATGTTGCTTTTGGTCTGGACTGCTTGATGTTTTTTTTAGCAACAAAAAAAAATCTCTAGAAGACAGTGGTGGATGACAGTGGATGATCATAGGATCCTTTCTATGATAAACACTGAACACTTTCCAGGAGGCTGGCAACTTTCCAGAAATTGAACAGCCTTATTTAAACCTTGCCAAAACACTTTTAGAAACCAGAACAATTAAAAAAAGGATTATTTGGCTAGATGAGAATAACACTAACTCCTAGCAGAAGGATGGGAAGAAAGAAATGATTGGAAAATGCTTGGAGCTGCAAATGATCCAAAGCATACAGTATACCATCACCTGTAAAACAATGTCGGGGTAATGTGATGATCACTGCATATTTTTTGATTTGTCACAGTAGGAAAATTAATGACTACATCCCATTTAGGGTATCCCCTGCTTTTGTCTGTGCTGTTCCATTCTTAAGGCTTTCTTCGGCACCTAATGGACCACCTGTGCTTTCTCTATTGTGACAAGGCAAACACATGCTGTGGAAAAGTTCACTGAATCACCAGTGTTTCCATTATTTGTGAATTGTGAAAAGACAGAATTCTGGAGTGTAACATTTTAATTTCTGCTCAGATTAACTCAAATCCAGTTCATTGGTTTGTGTTTCAGAAGAAGCACAATGAGCCAAAACATACAGTGAAAGCAACTTGGAAGTTTTGGAGGTCAGGAAGTGGAATAATGTGTTTGCAGAGTGGCTGCAGTATAAGCTTCCACAATAATCAGTGAAACTGGCTACACCAGGCACAGAGGAGTGCAGACATGCCAGGGATCTCGCCTCTGCAAACATAAAAATAGACCAGGCTTGTTTTGCCCCCCCCAGTACTGACACTTCTGGGTGTCAGAACTGAGGACTGCTAGCATAAAGGAAGTGACTCCAGCATCAGAATTAATTATGACGATACAAGCTAACATTTGCAAACATCATCTTAACTTACACATATTACACAAACTAGGTAAGAATCTTAAAGTTTCACAGAATTGTGTCACTTCAAAACCCTGGAAACATTAAAACAAAAGCTCATCGTGGTGTTTTTGTGACTCACGCAGCCCTACACCAACCAAACACATTCCACAGCACAATGTCCACGCTAAGTGTTAGAGCGCTTAGCATGAGGTGTTTGGCAAAGAGGACCTGGCAACCCACTGCCAAGCTCTGTTTTATGCATCCAGCTTGAAAAATATGTCACTTATTAACTCATACATGAGCAGACAGAAAGCAGTCTCGTCACCGTAAAAGATGCATACAATTTGTCGAACACAAACAGTGTGTAAGGGCATATGTGTAAAGGGTGAACATACAAACTGTCACAAGGAAATGCCACGGTTTGTTTGCTTCACCGGCATAATGGCCAATTCATGCTCTCTTAATCAGGACACGGTTTCCTGGGCTGAGTTCAATTCAAAGTTGTTGTTTTTTTTTTTCATTTCAAGGCCAAACTACAAAGACCTGCCTTGTTTGTTCAATAGCTCCATTGTGAGGTTAGGTCAGTGAGACAAACAGCTTTCAAACTGTATTTGTGACACCAAGCACGACGTTCAGCATGAAGCTGTAAGACTCAGATGCTCATTTGTCTCAGAATGACAATTAGTGGCATAATTTATATCATTAGATCATTCTGTGTTAATGTACCCACAGTAATTACAGTGGTATTAAGACATGACTGAATAAAATGATTACCTTTGCACCGTTAGTCCGGTGTATGTTTGTGTTTTGGAAAGAACTTATAAAGATTTCTATCATATGCTGTAGACAACTTAACATGCATGCAGTGTGATGTTAATATTGGTTTTCATGAAGAGTTGCTGCTATTTGTTCAAATCCAGCGCCAGGCAGTCTGCAGGGCTGCTGGCTGAAAGTTTGAATTATTTCTTATCGTTAATATAAAGAAACTCGCAGAAAGACTCTAATAGAATTCCATATTTCCCAGTTATTTCAATGACCTCATAGTTTCTGAGACATATCAGTTGTATTTTTTATGTGCACACACAAACACACACACACAAGCAAGCAAACTCCCTGTGTTTATATCACAAAACCACACAGTCCTCACAGCCAAAATCACTTCTGAATTTTGGACCGGGGCGATATTGATTAAGGTTTCATGTAACGCTGTGACTAATGATCACATTAAGGCTTAAATAGAAGGATTATGAAGGGTTACGTGTTATAACTCACGAGAGTAGTAATGGGTTTTGTGACGACACAAATGGATTTGGTTCACAGTTAACTAATGTGTTTAATGTGTCAAATGGTTGCTGCAAGATAACAATGGTTGTCAACATGCCTATTGAGTTCCCCCCTCTGACACTCAAGGAGCGCTGGAAGATTTGCTGCTTATATAATCGCTAGAGTCATATTCTGATCATTTAATTTGTGCACAGCCTGAAGAAAAAGACGCTTTGCGCTTTCTTTTTCAGTTAGGATGCCAAGAAGAAAAAAATTTATGTACCCTTTGGGATAATCGTGGTCATGTTTTCATACCTTTGAGTGGCATCAGTGGAAAGATGCCATTTAACCGTAGTTAGATGTAGTAGTTGAAATGTGTGGAGGAAAATTGATTTATAACATGGTTACAGGTCACATGTACTCCATGGTCACTTCATTATGTACACCTGTTGAACTGCTCGTTACTGTTTATATCTAATCAGTGTCTGGATACAGTCAAGACAACATGCCGAAGTTTAAACTGAGCAGCAGAATGGGGGAAAAAAATGTAATGTGGCATCATTGTCACTGCATCATCACTGCTTGTCTACTATGAGTTTCCTACAAACCACATCTGGGGTTTATAGAGAATGGGCCAAAAATGAGGAAATACCTGGTGAACACAGGCCTTGTTGATGTCAGATTAGAGGAGATTGGTCAGACTTATAACCAAGGTCTACGTAAGAGTATCTCTGAAAGCACAAAATGCTGAACCTAGAGCCAGATGTGCTTCAATGACCAAAAGAGACCATGCAACGTGTCTTAGCTGACAGAGACCATGTTCCTGCCAGCTAACAACAAGAAACCGAGGCTACAATTGGTACAGGATCACCATAATTGAACAAAAGACAACAAAATTGGAAAGCGTTGGCTGAGTCTTGATTTCTGCTGTAGTATTTGGATGATAAGGTCAGACTTTGGTGTAAACAACAAGGAGGCCCAGAAGCCTGAACTATTATTACAAGGCATGATAAAAGTTCAGGCTGCTGGGCCCCTTACTAATAGCTGAGCATTGTTTAAATGCCACTGCCTATCTGATTAGTGTTGCTGACCATGTCCATCTCTTTATGAATACAGTGTACCCCATCTTCTGACTGTTGTACAGGATAATGTACCATGTCACAAAAGTCAAATAGTCTCAAACTGGTATCTTAAACATGACAGTAAGTTCACTTACTCATCACAAAAGCTCAGAGCAATGTTTCCAGCCCCTTATTGACTGTATGCCACGGAAATTAAGGCAGTTCTGAAGGGAAATGGGGTTCCAGCCCGGTACTAGAAAGATAACCCTTGCGTATTGATCTCTTTTTTGTCACGGTCTGTGTGGCAGACCATGGGTGAGGTGGGGAAGTAGGACCCAGGCGCGAAGCTCTGCATTTACAGTGGGTTTATTTACAGTGAATGAAGAAACAACAACAATAAATCCCTGTGCGCTCCCGACTCCCGTGACATGTCCTCCTCCCAGTGTTCGTGTCCAAGTCCCCGCTCCTCGGTGTCTGAGCACCCCGTGCTCACTGCTCTCTGGTCTCCACACCTCTCCTGGGAAGCACACACACAAAACAGACCTTAGCATACACCAAAATTCTGCAGCAGACTCAAACTTGCTGGAGACACTGACGAGTAGTCACGCAATGATCCAGCGCTGGAGAGAGCTCTGCCACAATCCTAAGTAGCTCCTCCAACGAGCCTTGATCAGCTGCAGGTGTGATGCTGTCTTCGGGTGTGGCCAACCACCTGGCAGGACCACACCCACCAGGCCAGAAGGTGCCTGTCACAGTCGCACCCACACAAACACACACACATGGAAGACAGGGAAAACAGCAGCAGAGCAGGAGACATACAAAATATAACAATAGTCCAAAACTGCACACGGACCCTGGGTCACTCAGACCCAGGTCCGTGACAGAGACAAAGCACCGAATGTGTCAAATGGAATGATAATGAGGTGGAGCTGTTGCTCCGAGTCACAAATGAGTACATATTAATCTTC